>CAUYRH010092964.1:0-19993 GCA_963574655.1 Perodicticus potto
TGGCATCCACTTAAGTGGAGTTAATTTGTACTGCAATATACTTTGTGGACAACAGATGGCGCTGTGAGTGGTTCTCAGGCTTCCCACTCTGACTGATCAGTCGCCATTATTGTAGTTTTGTAGTTTTTCCCCCTGGTTTACATTGGAAAAGGGTCCAAAGGACACTCCCATCCAACCTCCAACTTAGGTGCACCAGCCCTCTCGTCACAAAACTCTCTGCTCTGCCCTCCTGCTCTCTTGCAATCCAGGAATTGGAATCAGCTGAAAGAGGAGAGCTCAGTGCACGATCTTTGCCGGTCGCCACTGCCTCGCGGTGGCTGCCGCCGTTGCGCTCGCACGATCTTTGCCAGTCACTGCCACCGCCGAGGCTACGGCTGGAGGGGAGGGGGTTCCCGCCGGTCTGTTGCTGCCACTCTAATCTGCGGCTTTTTCTCCTGCTGGAGTGACTGGGGGCCCTCTTCGCCACCTTCCTCAGCTCAAAGTGTCTTTTCCACACCACAGGATCCCGGGCCCCCTGCACTGTCAGACCTCACCAGAATTCTGCCCCTGGGGTAGCACTGACAGAACACCTTTTCCCAATGATCTAGGGAAAAGACACTCGCCATTTTGGGCATTCCAATAAGTTTGTATCCGCCTCGTGCCTGAGCTGTGCGGGTCCCTGTGGGACCTAGCAGCGCGTCTTTCTGGTCATCAAAAGCTGAGATCCACTTTTTGGTGGAATTTTTTTCCCAGTTAGGTTTTGTGAGTTGCGACCTGCTGTCCTCCCTGTGGGAAGGGCCGGCTGCCCCTCCGCCATTCAGGGGGAAACAGTTTACAGCAGTTTCTGCGGTTATGAGCTATATTTCAAACACAACAATCCACCAAATCGCTGTGCATCGCCAGCTGCCCATCCACTCCAACAATTCACACGGGGCAAGGTCCAGTACTCCCTCCCTCTCACCTGCTGATCGGGGAGTGATGAACTACGGGACCATCACTGCCACCATCTTCCAGAACCCTACTCTTCTGTTTGGATCTAAACCCAAGCTAAGCACGGGCACGCTAGTGATATACAATGCAATTAGAGCTCAATCATCAATCACTTGGGTTCTGGAGTCTGACCATTTGGTTCAAATCCTATTTCTGCTACTTTCTCGTTGGGAAAGTCCAGAGAGGTTATTCGGTTTCACTGAGCATTGGTTTCCTCATCTGTAAAACTGAGACAATCATAGTAAAATGCGGAGAACAGTACCTGACATGCCACAAGCAATCAAGATCATTGGGAACAGACGTAGAAGACTCTTTTATGTTGTGTATTCCAGAAACAGATGTTGAGGTAGCAATTTGGGTGCATGGAATTCATTAGGGAAACATCTGAGGAAAAAATCCCAGGAAATCCATGTAGAGAACTGGATCAGTGTGACGGGGAAGAGAAAGAAACAGATTAAAGGTCCATTGATGATCAGGTTACTCTTATAGCCAATGGTGATTCAATCCCACCAGGCACCTCTGGGAGAGGGGCTAGGATTCATACCTCAAAACGATCCTATTGATGGATGAGGAAACTGAGGCATTCAGCCTCCTGCTTCACCCATCACTGCCTGAGCACTGCTCCTGGAGAAGTCAACCTCTTGACATTTCTGGCCCACCCGTGCTCCACTGAAGAGAGTCCTTCGGGGGGAGGGTTTGGGGTGTTCACAGAATGACGTCATCAGCAAGGACGTCAACAGCGAGTGTTGGGGGGAATATGGGCACAGTAGTGACAATAGCTGTTACAGCTTCACAGGCTCAATTGAGGCTTGTCTTGATCATGTGGGCTGGCCCCTTCACAAGGCCCTTAAGGACCCAGGAGTCTAGGACTAGAGAGTACCCATGCTCATGTGGCTTCCTGACAACCAGTTTCCACATTCAACTATGACTCTGACTGGGGACAGCCTGCCTTTCACTATAGAGATCATTTCCAAGACCCAGATCATGGTGTGTGTGTGTGTGTGTGTGTGTGTGTGTGTGTGTGTGTGTTTGTGGTGAAAGGGGATGTCCCTGGAGCGTCAGTGATAATGACAGGTGCCACACTATCTTAGATGTGACTCAGCACCCTTGGTCATGGCAGTCCCTCTCCTGGCCCCAGATGAGATATACTGTTGCTCTGGGCCCTGTGCTTTAGAGCAATGATTTTCAACCCTTTTTTATCTCATGGCACACTTGAACCTATAAACTTCCATGGCACAATTAAATTACGTTGATCCAAAGAGTAAAATAAAGACTATACTTACTGTGAACGTCTTCCAAAAATAATTTAATCAATGATCTTTGACCATTTTCGTGGTATACCTAAGATCCTCTCCCAGTACAGCAGTGTGCCACAGCTTTACAGGATCCCTTTTTAGTCTTCCTCTGTCTACACCCTTCCTTATGGAATGAGGCATGCAGAGGGGCAAGGGAATGTATCTACAGCCTGCACAGGCTCTTCTTCCCCAGGTCCTTCCTCTGAGGGTGAACTACACAGCTGATGTGTATCCCTAACCCCAAGAGGTAGCTAAGGAGTGGCTATTTCTAAAGTAGGGTAATGGAGCTTGGACACCAAGACTCAAGTGTCATCATGCATACATGTGTGGACTCTTGAAAGATGAGCTGAAGCCAGGGTGGAAAGAGGGAGGGTGGGCCAAGGACCAGGGTCTCACCCTCCAATGCCACAAGTGAGAAACTTTGGGGAGTCCAAGGAATTTAAGATCAAAGTTAAAAATCCGGATCATTATACTGTCAAGGCAGAAGGACAAATAATATTTTTAATTTAACAATATATTAGCTTAATGATGCCTTGTAAATAGTTAAAAATATGGACTGCAGGCTTCCATTTATACTTGCACGCTGATGTTTGAAAATGTTAAGGCAGGTCTAGATGTGAAGATGGTGCTTCTGGGACTCACCAAAGAACTCCTGAATACAACTCACCTCAATCTGGAGGGAATCTGTCCCAAAGAGATGCTTAAATAAATGAGAACAGAATCTCCTATAAAGTTTCCCTCCCCGCAAAGTATCTAAAGTGGAACCTGATGAATCCTTATTGTAAAGAAAGTGAAAATTCAGATGAGCATTAAAAAAGGAAATAAACCACATAATTCCATGACCCTGGTGGGAACATTAAACTCTTATTTATGTGTTTGCTTGTTTTTATGAATATGCTATAAGGTGGCTTTCGAGAAAGTCAACTAACTGTATCTATAGCTTGATCATCGGAAACTTTTCAGAAAACAACTTTTAAAAAATGTTCGAGTAAGCAATGTGACTTCAAGGAAAAAAAATCACATAATATTTACACCACCATGAATGTGGTGTCTTACTAGACTAGTATTAATCTAATCACATTATGAAAAATCATTCAAGAATATTAGAAAGAAATTATTTATTTTTTGTGGTTTCTGAACAAAAGCGATTTAATCATGAGCCATCAGAGTCATGTTGGCTAGAATTGTAGGAGGGAGCAAAATGTAGGAGAGTGTCAGTCGTTTAAGTCTCACTCCTCAGAAGGCTGATGGTTTCCGATGGCCATGGGTAGGCCATTGGAAACCCATTGGAAGGGGCAGGGACAGGCTAATTCCATTCTCTTGTTTATTCACAAACCCAGTTATCAGTTAAGTGCCTACTATGTGCCAGACACAGTGCTGTATCCTGAGGAGCTTACAGTATAGGGATGGGCACTTTTATTTGGAGGATGGAGGGCATCCAATATCCAATTCCCGTATTTGTAATAAGAACCACACTTCCGCTGTCCTCGGCCCACAAGGCTCAGGCAACTGGCCTTTACTTCTGAACTTTATTAGCTGGGCATGTGACCTCTTTCCAGCCAATTGGAGGCTTCTATCCTCCATACCATAGTGATTGGTTAGAAGTGGGTTCATGCTGCAAGCTAAGCCTATCAGGATCAAGACTTGCCTTCAAGCTTCAGGGAAAAGAAGTCTCTTTCTTTTCTTGGTCGAAGTTTTGAAATGATTTCAGTTGGAAGCTTCTGATAAACAATGTACAAAGCTAGAGGGCACAGGACACCTGAGAATGGAGCTCACCAGATGGATCCTAAAGATGGTCTTGGGCAGCTGGATCAGGCTGTAATTGAAGGTGGAATTTTCAGTGACACAAACAAGAATAAATTCTCATTTTTAAGCCTGTTTTTGTTTTGTTTTACTTTATTTCATTTTTGGTCACTTGGAATAAACACAAATCCTAACTGATACAAAAATAAAAGGAAATAATTACAATGTAATGTGAGTTGTCCTGTAACAGAGGAGTGGGTTATGATAAGGTGTTGGTGCTCTAGGAAGAGGGAAAAGAAGGTAATTCCTCTTCCTATCTGGAAAACTTGTGAATTCTAGGGGAATATGACATTGATCTGGGTATTGGTAGAAAAATTAGAAGTGATGAAGCCAAAGAACAGAGAAAGAGCTCTTAAATATTATAAGCTTTCTTATATTGGACCTAGAAGATTTTAGATGGTTTTGTTGTGAGGGGATTGGAATCTTCTGGAGCAAGATTGGAAAACTGTTTCCTGAAGTAAAAGCCCAGACTTCCTGAAGAAAGAACTGATCCACAAATTGCCTCCAGTGCATGTCCCCAAAGCTCTATAAACTCAGAGATGAATCACGCAACACCAGATTGAACTCCTTTCCTTTTCCTTCCTTATCAGCTTGAGTTCCAGCACTGAACTGGAGTGGAGCCAGGGCCTTCTGGGGACTTAAGATTCAAGAGCACGGTAAGCAGCCCTTCTCCTTAGCAACTCATTGTATTACTCTTCTGCTCAGTGGACGATTTTAATAAACCCTTTGCAAGAAAGCATTTGACTCAGCCTATTGATTCTGCACAGGGTTCTAAACAACAGAAAGTTCAAAATAGGGAGTTTGAAACTCTTGAAATGGTTCAGTACAACATGTGTGTGAGTTTTACTCATACTTGCTTTCAGGGACTTCTGTTTCTGAAATACAAGCTTGACCTACTTATCTTAGGTTGCCTGCTTGCATTCTCTTTCCTTTCAATGTTTTGAAGGTAGCAGAAGTCCAGTTATTTCTTTCTGTTTGTATCTGTTAAGACTTGTGAAGGGGCATCCAACCAATGGGTTCAAGTTCCAGGATTTGACAAGGGCCCCAATTAGAGACTCAGAGCCCAGTGTACTTGTGTACCTTCCAGTTTGCCAATTTGCCAACTCTATTCCTGTGGAGTTCACGGGAGAATTTGCCGGGGCCAATTATGCTGGAATTGGACAACTATGATCACTTTGCAGAATTCACAGGTTCATGGAACCCCAGCAGAAGAGTGCTGAGAAGTCAGTGAGAGATGATCCAGTCCAACCCTCCAGGAAACACGAGGGACTGAGGCTCAGGAAGGGGAAGGGATTAGCCAGATCAGATAAAGAAAAAGAATAAGGTCTTGAAACCCGGGCCTGAGACTTCCAGGATTGTTCTAATCTCTCAAGCCTCATAAAATGAAGATGATATTTTTTAAAAGCAAGCAAAACAATCCTCAGACTACATGTGTTCCATGTTTTTGTTCAATAGTTTTGGGGGATTCAAATATACACAATGAGCTAGTTTAGCAATTCTGTCTTAGCACCAGTATCTTCCTCTCTCTTAGACCCTTTACCAAGGATCTTCCTAAAATCTTATATTGACCAGAGTGACACGTTCTATTGCAGGATGCAAATCTGGGACTTGGATGCCTACACTAAGGACTGTCAGGTGACATTCCTCTTCCCCACCACCATACATATAAATATTTGCTTTCACTGTTTTAATAGGCACTAAGAAGTTTCCTGGGTAAAAAGAAATATTGGGGTTCAGACACATAAATATGTATGGTATTCATCTAGAATGTCTGTAATAGAAACAATATCTATGGAAGGAAACAGAGCCCCTAAGAGAAAATTCCTCATAAGGAAAGAAGTGAAGTGAAGTGAAGCCCATTCAGCAACAGGACCTAAGCCTGGGAGGGAAATCTGTCCCCTGCACAGCATGACGGCCCCCAGTTCTAGGATCCTGACACCTCCAACTATGAAGTGCTCCCTCCCAGGGGAATTAAAGCAACTATGACACTAAAGTCTATGGCACTCTGTGGCTCAAGCAACCTTGCTATGCAACCCCTGCCCTGACTGATTGTAATGCTCCTCACTTCGCGAGGCTAACGGCATGGCATTTCTGCTTCACCACATTAGGGCACAGTGGGGTTCCATCACCACCAGTGCCTGTATAGATAGCCCTTGAGCACAGAAAGTAGGGGACAGCATAGAATGGCACTGCTACAGAATTTTGAAAGGCAGAGGATTGCAAATTCTGGCTTGGTTTAAAAAGTAGAGACTCTTCGGTACCATAGTTTTTATGACTCTAAAAGTCTAGCAGAGAAAACATCAAAGAGTCCAAAGATAGAGTTTAATACCAGCACCGTTACTAGTTAACCACATGACCTTGGTTTAGTCACTAATCCCAGCAATTCTTAGCAAACATTCTAGGGTGTCATAATCACTGTGCATTGTGGCTCAAGCAATTAGCTAACAATACTGAAGTACTAAAGTTTGAAAGCAATTGAAAATGAATAAATTAGAGTTAAATTAAAATAATGCCAATAATCATATGATCCTTATTTACCTGCATTCTGATGCGTTTTTCTAAGGAAGAGAGAACGTGTTAGGGAAATTATAGCCAGGATCATGGGGACTGTGCATGACCCCTCCACTGCCTCTGGAGCTGGCATGAGGAGATATGCAGGGGAGACTGAAGCCATGAGATAAGCATGGCTATTCAATGTCAAGGGATAGTATCTAAACATCTTTGTTTTCACATTAAAATAATACCACCCATAGACTTGGGGATGCTTGGGGCTACGTCTCTAAAGACTCAAGGTTATATATTCTTTCTCCTTGGCTGATGTGAGTCCTGGAGTGAAAAAAAATTGTGAAACTTTTGAACCATGTTCAGGCAAACCACACAGTTACTACTCCATCAGTATTAGTTATAATGATTATAGATTTTTATAGTGCCATGAGTTGTGATTCTACAATTGCTTCCATTTCACTTTACATTTCACACTATAATACATTTTTAATAGCAAAAAAAACTTCAAGGAAAGACAAGGGAAGAAAAAATGGTACTTCTATATTGCCCATGAGTGAAAACGGGCTTAAGTACTTTTTCTGCCCATGATACAACAGGTAACTTCCAAAAAACAAAAATGGCAGGCAAAATGGTAAAACAAATAAAATGCTCTTCATGTTTATAATAAGATATTAATACTCTATAGATTGTACCTTTGGGGGATATTAATGAAATAAAAATTATTTATATTTTTTCTTTAATTGCATGCTTACTGCCTTATTAAATTTACCTATGGAATGATAGTCTGAAAAAATTTGAGTCATTTTTCCAAAAATATGTCCCATTAAAGAGCATTTAATTGACTATAATTTTCCACCTATTGGGCCTCAGAGGCATAAAATTAAACAGGATCCTTAATTCCAGATATGATCTGGTAGATTTTATTTTCTAAACACGGCCACAATAATATCTCCCACTCACATGCTTATCAGTAATATAACCTGGACACTCCCCCTTTAGAGAGATGGGATCTGTGTGCCCTTCCCTTGAAACTGGGTGGGATTGAGTATCACTTGTAACTGACGAACATGCCTAGGTCAATAAAGGCAATGCAACTTCTGCCTTGTTTGCTGAAATACTCACCCTGGAGCCCTGAACTGCCATGCTATAGGGAAACCCAAACTAGCACACGTGGCAGGACCACATAGGGAAGCCCTGAGATTACTCCAGCTGTTCTGGTCCCCACCACTATCTTATTCCAACCCCAAGGGAGTGCCCAAGTCAGAATCACACTCAGGTGCAGTGAAAGATGATAAATTGCTGTTGTATCAAGCCACTAAGTTCTGGTGTAATTTGTTCCATAGCGATTTTAATGAAATATACGTTATAATTATTGGTCCATGAATGGCTCTATGGTTTGCTTGATCAATTCAGAATAATGTAGTGATCTCATGAGCCCCGAATGGCCACCTTTGTGCATTTTTTTCCTGATAATATTATGATATTTTTAAATGGTCAATTTTATTATTCAAGTATTTATCAAATTTTTATTAATACGATGTCTATCTGTGCCTCAGTCCATCCCCCCAAAAGAAGTTTACAGTACTTTCTGTTTACCCTAAAGACTTGAACATCTTCTAAATTTTGGTATGTCAACTCTACTCATCCTTGTGCTCTGCCCTCCCAGTGGCTAAAAAGTTAGGAACCTTTGACTCTATCCCTCTGAGGTTCAGCTTCTCCCCTGTCAGACAGGGAACTAATACTAAACCTCTGTAAACACCTATTCAGAAAACGCTAAAGAGGGCACTTTGTGAGTGATAAGGATTTATACCATAAAGCCGTATTATTTTTACAGTTTCAGCATTTTTGTATATTTTACTGTTCTGTCTCCTTCCTCATCTGGAAAACACAGGTACCATCCTCTTTTCCACTGTGTGAACTTGAAAAGTTGTTCTGTAAATGAATTCATTGTCTATGTGGCATAGGTTTGCACAATTCTTGAGGGTAGGAACCAAATATTGGCTTCTTTCATTTCCTTCACATTGGTAATGTAGGAAAGCTTGGTGTTTAGTAATTTTTTTCCTACCCAGATGTACCAAAATCTGGCCTGCCATTCCCAGCACAAACTGTAAAACAAATAGGATCATTGGTGAGGCACGCCCAGCTTGAATCCATTCTAGGAGGGGTCATTAGTGAAAAACCAAGAGGGTCTCATTAAAAAGTGCTTTTGCCCTCAAGGCAGCCCCATGGCATGGCCCCGAAGGACAGCTTTACAAAGATTCTGTAGCGCTAGCCCCTGAGCTTTCTAGAACTGAGGTTTCCAGATGTCCATCTGCCTTACAGACACTGGGAGGGTTGTTTTTGATGATACGATGTTCCTAATTTCTATTCACAGGCTGAGTATGTTCCGTGTTTCCTTTGGGAATTAAAGCTGGGGTCTTGGGTGTGGAAAGCTCCAAAGAGTTGGCAACGTATTTCCCAGTTTTCAAATCTCACATTCAGCTCAGCCCTAATTGCCCACAGAACTTCTGTTTACCATGCAAGGATAAGGGACCACATGAGCCTTTTTTACCTATAGGCTGAGACCTCCTTGCAGAAGGCTGGCAATCTCGCCTTGGGGGATATTTCGCAGCTCATTATTTTTTCTCTTTAGATAGGGTAGCCTCACTTCTGCTCATTAGGCTCCTTTCACTACATCATTGCCTTTCTTTAATGTGGCTGGTCTATTAAATAGCCCTCACCTGGCAAAGCCCCCCAGTGTCCCGAATGCAGCTCTGCTCTCCAGCTTTCATGACTCAGTTTGGACGTGGCTTTAATAAGAGTGGCGCAGGCACCAGCATCTTGCATCTCCTCCAGCTGCAGAGCTCCTCTTCAACAGAGGGGGGATGCCACAGAACTCAGAGGAGGTGCCACTGAGCGTTCAGAGGTTCCTGAAGGCTTTCACAGAAACGGAATGAGGTACGCCAGAGGAACGGCTCTGAGCAGAAATATTGGCATCCCATTTATTCAGCGCTACCAAATATCAAAAGGCAATTGATTAAATATTGATCTGACAACTGCTTGAAAAGGAGCAGGTGCTTCTCACAATCTGGCAAGAAAACAGGGTCAGGAACACCAAATGTGGATACTGCGAAAGCATGTTTGCAAAATCTCCGTGTCTTCTTGCCATGATTAAAAGGCTTGTTAGTCATGGGTGAAATCCTATAGAGGGTATATGCTTGAGTGTCAGTTCATATTAAGCTGCATGAAATTCATGTTTCTTCTTTAGTCAGAATCCCTGAAACTGACCCAACCGATGCAGTTGCCTTTGTGGTTCACGTGAGCTTCTTTGGACTTTTTCTGAAGGTCAGCCCTTGAACTAGAGCAGATCTTTAAAAGGCTAGTGTTCAAGTCTTTGTTTCCAAGCACAGAACCCCAGTCGAGCTAGCTAAAGTAAGAACTGATTGATTAAAATACATGAATATGTTTGTATGTATATGTATGTGCATGTATACATGTATATGTATATATCCCTGCTCTAAAGCTGAGACGTCTTCAGAAAATAATTCTCCTTCCCTTCTTCCCTCTCTCTCTCCCTTCCTACTTCCTCCAGCTCTGTGCTATCAGGTGCTTTCACTATTGCTTCTCTGCCCAGGTAGGCTTTTCTTCACTTTCTGCACAGTACAAAATCCTTTCAGTTCACCTGGAACTGGCTTAGCTTTGGCTTTTGTTTGTCCTGCCACTGACTCCTGCCCCCAATCAATGGCATCTCACCATTGCGGTAGGCCAGATGGCAGTCATGAAATGGTTGTCATTGCCCTTGTATATGCAAAGTGGATCGGAGCTATTCACGCTGTCATCACGTCAATTGAGATCTTTGCATTGCTGGTGCTACCCGAGCTAAATTGAATTGTTGTTTAAAATGTCTTCAGAAAGATTATACTATGATTTAGCATTGAAATGAAAAGGTATCATGTACACAGAAAAGCATGTAAATAGTGCAATGGGGCATAAATTTGATATTAGCAAAGCAAATATTCATCATTGGAGGAATGGCAGCGATTTAACATTTTCTTGCAAAGCAACAACGAAACACTTTATAAAACCTAAGAAAGGAAGACACCTACAAGTAGATGAAGCTGTGTAACATTTTGCTTCTGACATACAAGCAAAAGGATATCCTTATCTCATGTAGAACAACGCATTTGAAAGCAGAGAAATTGCCAAATTCTTCAGAACAGACAAAGGAATTTCAAAGCCATGAGAAGCTGATGTGACCAATTTATGTGTCAAATAGGACCACTGTTAAGACAGGAACATCTGTTTATCATAAACTGCTCAACTTCTAGCAATATTTGTTTCAATTAAGGGAAAAATAACACTTTAAACTTGGTTAAATAGTAAAGCACCAGAATTAAAACTTGCCAAATGGTTGTCAGCATCTTGGAAGAAAATTCTAGAGACAGTAGGGGAGCAGTCTTTTAAGAAATTCCACATCAGTGATGTTTGGGGGACACAGAGAAAGAGCTCCTATGGAAAACCAGATATTGACAATTCTGAGTTGAAAAGTATTTCAAAAGAATTAGACTCAAAATAAAGAAATTATAGGAATTTATCTTATTTATATGTTCCTTTTCATTTATATGTACTTAGCACATCAAAAAGCACTTTTAATTTGTATAAAATTTTAGAAGTCTATATGATTCATGAAAAGTATTATAGCAGTTTAATTAGTGGCATTTTTTTTCTTTTTTGGTGACATAAAATCCTGTACATCTTACAATTGATGTCAACTTACATGCAATGAAACACACGGTAGGTCCAATGGAATGTTAACAAGAGCCATGGAAGCAACTTTGGCCTCACTTGCTTAAGAGGAGAGCCAAGGCTCCAAAATTTCACTTTTTCTTCCATTTCACTGGCTGAAAGTGGCAACAGAGCTACACTATCCAGTATGGTAGTCACCAGCTAGCCATGTGGATCTAGTTAAAGTTAAATTCTAATAAATTAAAGTTAAAAATTCAGGCCCTTGGGTGTAGTAGCCCAATTCAAGTGTTCAATAGCTACATGTGGCTAGCAGTCACCATATTGGACCATATAGATATAGATAGAATATTTCCAACATCACAGAATTTTCTATTGAATAGCAGTAAACTACAGTGACTTTGGAAGCCATATATTGAAGATGACAGAGCCACTGTTTGTCTGGGTTCTTGACCTGGAATACTCACCTCTGACCATTTTCCTGAAATAGCAATTAACCCCTTTGTTCTTTGTGCTGCATTATTCCTGGATATTTTAGTACAGGTTCACAATCTGTAATAATTAACACTTGTTTATTGTCTCTCTTCCTCGGTGGATTCTATTAGGGCAGGTTTAGTTTTTCAGAATTTAGCACAGTATGTGAAACATAGTAGGTTCTTTTGAACATTTATTCAATGATTCACTTAATAAATATAAGCGCATAGTAGGGAAAGTTATGATTTAGAAGATCAGGAAAGGTTTTGTGCATGAAGAAGCATCTGAAGTGAGACTTAGATGAATCAGAGGCAACAAAGGCATAATGTAGGAAGAAGAGGGTTCCAAATAGAAAATCCAAGGGGACAGAACAAGATGCAAGAGAAGAACAAGAACAGAGTGTGAAACTTGAACAGGTTTGGAGATGGAGGGAAGTAGGAGGTGAAAGTTAGGCAGGGAAGAGATTATGATGGGCTCTGTAAGCCCAATGAAGATTCTGTATTTCATCCTGAGGGCAGCGGAAGGGCCACTAAAACATTTTATGCTTTTACTGAGCTACCTTAAAATTTTTCCAATAAAATGAATGTTGTATTTTTAGAATCATTTGAGGAAAGAGATTCCTTGACACTTTGGATAAAACATTTTGAACTTAGCCAGCATTGTCTTGGATGGTTTATAACCTAAATATTTTTCTTTAACAAAAATATATCCCTTTTTTGTTGTTTAGTTGACCTAAAACACACTGGTTACCATTTTCTATGATTTTCCTATGGAAAACAAGATCTCGTGTTTATATGTTAATTTGGCTAATGTCAACCATTAAAAATAGGGACCAATGGAATCCTACTGCACCCCAAGAGAGATGGGAAGACTGTTGTCATATCAACTTCTTTATCAGTGATTCTGTGAGTGTAGAGCCTTTGTTTGTGAGAAGGATGATATGTGGAAACAAACCATCTTTATTATTGAAGTGATTCTAACAATTTGTATAAATTCAAAGGACCAATATTATCCAAAGCCTTCTCCTCTCATCTTTTTTATTTTCATGTAATCCATGGGAGACCCCATCCATCTTTATGGCTTTGGCCATTTATGGTAATGATGACTTTCAATTCTGTGCCTCAAATGGCTCTCTTATGTGCTCCAGATCTTCGTATCCATCTATGACTGCACATATCCATTTGGAAGATTCACAAGCTTCTCGAAAGTAATATATCCAAACCTTGATTCTTTTTGTTTATTTTTATTTATTTATTTTTGCAGTTTTTGGCTAGGGGTGGGTTTGAACCCACCACTTCTGGTATATGGGGACAGCACCCTACTCCTTTGAGCCACAGGCACCACCCTAAACCTTGATTCTTTATCACTCCTGTATCCTCCCCACCAATATGTCCCTACTTCTGATTTTCAGTGGCAACATCCTATCTACCCAATTACAAAATCCATAGACTTGTGAGTCTTCCTTGACTTTAACCCTTCTTTGGGCCCCTCTATCTCCAAGTTCAGTCATGCCTACCTCCTGAGCATCCCACCATCTCATCCTCTCTAACCTCTCTAATGACTGCCAGAATCCATATTCTCATCATTTCCTGTATCTCCCTCTAAGTTCCTGCAATCTGGAATGATATTCCTAAAATCCAAATCTAGTCATGTCATTCCTCTGCTTGAAATTTCTAAATGACTCCCTATTACTGTCAGGAAAAAACTCACACTCGGTAACAGAGTACACAAGGCCCTTCGAATTCCTTTCCATCTCTCTCATCTCATTTCTCACCCATCCCTTATATGTCCTCGTGCGTCTTCTTTGGCTACTAACAGACACAAGAATTCCTACTTCACCTTGTTCAGTTGTTCTCTACATCCTAGTCACCTGGGAAAAATTTAAACTGGCCTGCAAGGTTCAGTGTGGGTAGCTTTTACTTAAGATTGTTCTTTTGGATTTCCAGATGGCCACCTCCCAATACTTAGAGAACATCATAGCTTTGTCATGACACTTGTGATACCATCTGAAATTGCTTGCCTTTCTCTCTGGTTAGATGTGGGTTCCATCAAATGAACTGATCTATCCCATTAATCTATATAAGTATAGTGCCTACTGTGGGACCTGACATGTAAAGAGCCACCCACAAATATTTGGTGAAAGAATGATCATTTCTTTTTCCTTTCATACAGTCAGATGGTTTTATTTGTATTGTAGGAATGAAAGGATAGTTAGGGGCTCCACGGGCAATAGCAAACCCCAGGACTAGACCTGGGAGATATGGCAACCGGAACCACTTCTGGACGATTATCTGGAGATCTGGTTCTGGTAAGCAGACACACAGGGCTTAAGTGAGGAAGATTTGATGCCCTATAAACTGCAAAAATATGTTGGCAGAATATAATTGTGTTATTTATTTATCTCTTTATATTTAGTTATACTCCTCATCAAACCAGGAAAGATTGGACGCAGTTTGTATAAACACACTTGACACAGTAAGTTAATCCAAATAGATGCTGAAATCAGGTCAAGGGAAAATAAAGGTAATGAAATAAAATGAGAATGATACCTCTTTCTTTTCCAATAGTTCAAAAGAGATGACAGATCAGATATTTTAAGATAAAATTAAAGAAACCTAGCTAAGGTCAAAAATAACAAAATCATCCCTGGAGAACATAAACTCAAAACACTGTGGGCCTCTTTGGTAATAGGTCAGAATTGAGAATCAGATTTCAGTTGCGGGAAAGAGGTGAGGTTCAGCAACTATAGGTTAAACTGGGAGTAAGAGTTTCCTGTAACTAGGATTTAGTTAAAGCTACTTGTGGCTCTGTGGCTGGATTGGTGACACTCCAGTGTCATCAGGAGATGGGAGATTTCAGTGAGCAGTATAGGAACTGAGGTCCCAGTGGGTCACATGGAGGCAACTTCAACATTGCTAGACAGAAAGAAGTGACCACATAAAGAAAGCAAGAAAAATACTGACACCAACTCTCATTCAAGGTAAGCCTGAAAACCAAAATTTCAAACACACGAAGAAATGAACATTAAGAAATACAGTTGACAAAATCAACAATTAAGAAATAAATTTAATTTAGATAAAAGGAAATTAACATCATGATATGAAACAACTTTAATATTCCTATATTAGAATATCTAGGGTCCTCAGAAAGATAAAGGAAAGAATATCATAGAGAGAAGGAAAGAAAGAACAGAAAATTATAAAATGTAAGTAGGCAAAGTGGCTAAAATGAAATAAGAACAAGTGGGAATGAAAAAGAACTAATTAGCAAGCTTGGAAATAAAAATATATTTATTAAGCAAACCAATAAACAAATCAATAAATGAGGTTAGTTATAGAATGGATATAAAGAGAAAATTAATGAATTGGAAGATAATCTCATGGAGTTTATAAAACACAGTACACGGATATAAAAGGATGCAATAAAAGAGCAATTAAGAACAAGACAGAGAAGTGTCCAGTATATATCTAATGGGAGTTCAAAACAAGGAAATAGAATTTTCCAGAATTATACTAGTTAAAGAAAGAAAATGCTCAGATTATAAGTCACACCAAATACTAAATGATTTCAATAAAACTAAATCCAATCTTAGAAAGATTCTATTGAAACTTCAGAACATCAAAGACAAAAAGAAAATTCTAAAAGCTACCAGAATACAAAGACAAATTAATTTTAACAGAAAAAATATTCAACTTGCAGCATATTTCTCATCTATAATAGATGCCAGAGACAGTGAAGTCTTCAATCTGCTAAGGGAAAATAATTGTGAACCTATATCTTCATTTTTGGACAAAATATTATTTAAAAGTAGGGACAGCTGGGGATGATAGCTCATGCCTGTAATGCTAGCACTTTGGAAGGCTGAGATGGGAGGATTGCTTGAGGCTAATAGACAAGCCTGAGCACTATAGTGAGAAGCTGTCCCTATTTAAAAAAAAAAAAGAAAAGTAGCCAGGTATGATGGCACATACCTGTAGTCCCAGCTTCTTGGGAGGCTCAGGCAGGAGGATTGCTTGAGCCCAGACGTTTGAGGTTTCAGTGAGCTTGGCCACACCACTGCACTCTAGCCTGGGCAACAGAGAAAGAGCCTATCTCAGAAGAAAATAAATAAAATAAAGTAAAGGTAAGGGCAAATAAAGACATTTTCAAATGTAAAAGACTGGTAGATATTTACTAAATTAATGATTAAAGAACATATTTGAACAAGCGAACCCAGAGAAAAGGAGTGAGTGATCAGAAACAACATGATGAGCAAAGAAACACATAACAACATAGGATGGGTGGCACCTGTGGCTCAGTGGGTAGGGCACAGGCCCCATATACCAAGGGTGTCGGGTTCGAATGCAGCCCCAAACTGCAACCACCACAACAAAAATAGCCGGGCATTGTGGTGGGCGCCTGTAGTCCCAGTTACTTGGGAGGCTGAGACAAGAGAATCACCTAAGCCCAGGCGTCGGAGGTTGCTGTGAGCTGTGACGCCAAAGCACTCTACTAAGGGTGATAAAGTGAGACTCTTGTCTTGTCAAAAAAAAAAAAATAGAAAAAAAATAACAACATAGGACGATAACTTTAATTAACTAATGGCCATTTAAAAAGTAAGAACTATAAATTGTTTAAAAAGGATGGAACTAAAATTCTAAACAAAATAACAAATAAAATGGAGAGATTAACAGGCTAAAGATTTAGCGGATAAAAAGTAGAGATATTAAAAAGCTTTAAGCTTTGAAAACCACTTGCAATTAAATGTTTATGTTGAAAATGTAAGGATAACTGGTAAAACAAGATAGAAATACAACATGTATCTTCAAAACTAGCAGTAGGAGAAAAAGAGGATTTTTTTGCAATTCATCAAAAGCCTGGAATGGAGAACAAAAATAAGCAGAAACCATAAAATAAGGTGATGAAAAATTCAAATATATCAATAATTTGGGGTGATCCTAGTACCATTTATGGAATGTTCTAAAACTCACAGAGCAATTCTATGTGTTGTTTTTAGATATATATCCAGGTAGTTATCTCATTAGATATGCCCGGAAATGATGAATACCCAACTGAGGGAAAAAAAAAAAAAGGGAATGGGGTGGAAGTGAGATACACAAAGAACTTTCACTACACACGTTATTTCTTTTAAGAATTATACAGTAAATATGATAGGATGCTAACATTTTATCAATCTGGGTGATGGGTTCATAGCTATAGTTCTCTGGGCATTGGAATTGCTAAAATAACTATGTATAACTCTATACAAAATATAATGTAACCTCCAATTCTCCAAATGAAAAGATCTTGTAAGTTTTTTAGTCATTTTGAATATATAAACTTTCAAGGAATAGATGGAATGGTGAAATACCTACATATAATATTAATTTTCTAATAGTTGTGTATACTGTATATATGTATAAAACCATGTTTTATAGAAAACAAAGGTTCAGTTTGGAAACACTGTCCTTTTTCCTTATTAAACAATTGCATTTCAACGAAGCAAGCATCTTTGACATCAGTAACTTTCCTAGGAAATATGTGTAGGGACATGTTTGAGTCATCTACCACAGCTCTCCAGGTCACATTATGCTCATTTCCTTCAAAGTTGAGATACAAAACTCTTTAATGTATATATGATGCTGTCACTGGAAATACCTGAAATTTTAAGTTCTCATCCTCATATTAGAACAATTTTTTAAAGAAATGTGTCCTATAGTTCATGTGTATTATACTATCCCTAAAGATAGCCACTTACTACATTACTTTTTAAAGTGACCCTTAAAAGTCTTACTTACACCAACATCTGACCCTTGCAACTGTGAGGCCATACTCCCATGCCTAACGACTAAATGTGCATTTAACTTACCTGCTTCATTTTTAATCCATTGTGTCAAATGATCCTCCCAAACCAGCTTCGATTGAAATCATTTCCGGTTAATGTGTCTTACTCAAACAAATATTTTGCTGATGAAAATAAACACAATAGAGCAAACTAAAATAGGAAAGAGTATAATGGCAATAGGAGATTTCACTGTATCTGGCATAAACTGACATTAAGTCATCTTGGGTATTATTCTTTGTACCATAAGAAGGTACAAAGAATAATATAAAATAAACACTTATCTATCCATCACCCCAAAAGATTCTATTCTAATTAATAATTTTGATTTAAGAAATGGCTTCTAGTTCTAGGAAAAGGTGGTATAGACTTAATTATTCCTGTTCTTTTTGTCTAAATATAAGTAAATAGCCTGGAAATAGGTCAATAGAAAATCATACAAAGGGCTCTGAATGCTGGAGAGAATAAAATGAACTGGCTAGGGCCTAGGGACCTCAGGTCTTGAAGAACAACATTATAGGGAGTTCCTTGGGTTTGTCTTTTTTATCTTTTCCTTTTTTTTTTTTTGGCCAGGAAGAGAAAAGCGCAGCAGGAACTTAGCGGAGAGATCCACATCCAGTAGGAATGATACAGAAATCTACCCACAGCAGTGGTACTAGTAGAACTTAAGAGGTCAACCCATTTCCTGTGCCACACTCAAGAATAGTAGTGGGTTCTGAGTGGGATGATCCACCCATGTCCCACACCAGCCAGCAATAGGTGAGCTTTTACACAAGTATCAGATGGAGGAGCAGGTTCCATGTCTCCCAGCCATTGACCCAATACCAGAAGACGATCCAGGGCTAGTGTCTCCTGACCCTCTGCTCAATGGCAGAGAGCCACTCAGACTCTGTGTTTCCTGATCTTTCACTTAATGGCGGAAGAAAACCAGGCAGGCTCTTCACTCCTTAGGAGGAAGCTAAATGAGTAAGAAGCCAAATGTTGCCAGGTGACCAATGAATGGGCCAGAGGAAATGCTCTCTTTCTTGTAGTTCTGCATCCCCCACTCCCCAGTTAATAACATTAAGAGACCCAGGGAAGCACCTTTCACTTCCCACAAAGTAGCACTACCAGGGATCTAATAGAAGCTCAAGCAAAGCAAGATGAATGGAGCATATCATAATTTTATCACAAAAAAAAGTTCAAAATTGTCATCAGAACTATAGCCCACAAAAAGTAGGACAGAACTTATAAACTAAACCTAAATAGGGAAAATGCCTGCTAGAAGAGAATGTTTAAATAGAGAGTCCCTAAATAATATCCAGAATGTTCGAGTTACTATAAAACACTACTCTTCATACCGAGAACCAGGAAAATCACTTGAAGCAGAAAGATAATCAACTCACATCACTAACAACATAAATTAGATTTTAGAAACTGACAAAGATTTTAAAGCATCCACCCTAAAATTGCTTCAAGAAATAACAATGAATTCTTCTGAAATAAAAGAAAAATTTGAAAAACACAGCAAAATTATGTTATATTTAAAAGTACTGAATTACTGTTGTATATGTATACCATGGAATATTATTCAGCTATAAAAAAGATGAAGACTTTACATCTTTTATATTTACCTGGGTGGACCTAGAAAACATTCTCCTTAGTAGAGTATCTCAAGAATGGAAAAGCAAGCATCCCATGTACTCAGTGCTAATCTCAAAATAGTAGATCAACAACTATAGGAACACATATGAGAAAAACACAACTAAATTCAAGAAGGAGGGAGGTGGGAGGGAGGGAGTTCAATTAGTTCCCACTATCAGGCACAACGTATGGCTATATGATACACTTCCTTACTGAAGGACTCGACTATAACTCAGACTTTGGAATATACCTTATAAACACAAACAATGTAACCTAATCATATGTACCCTCATATTAACCCATAATAAAAAAAAAGTACCAAATTGAAATTATAGAACTAAAACATGCAATTACCAAAATTATTTTTTTTATTGTCTTTATTATTAAATCATAGCTGTGTGCAATAGTGCAATCAAGGGGTACAATGTGCTGCTTTCATATACAATCTGAACTATTTTCATCAAACTGTTTAACATAGCCTTCCTGGCATTTTCTCAGTAATTATATGAAGACATTTGTATTCTGCATTTAGTAAGGTTCGCCTGTACCCTTCTAAGATGCACCGGAGGTGTGGCCCCACCAATGACCCTCCCTCCACCCCCACCTCACCCCTCCCCTCCCCTCCCTTGCCCCTTTCCCCATATTCTTGTGCTTAGTTGGGTTATACCCTTCATATGAAAGCTATAAATTAGCTTCATAGTAGGGCTGAGTACATTGGATACTTTTTCTTCCATTCTTGAGATACTTTGCTAAGAAGAATATGTTCCAGCTCCATCCATGT
>CAUYRH010092965.1:0-16328 GCA_963574655.1 Perodicticus potto
AAATGCTATTTCCTGCCAAGAGGAAGTGATATTTACCGAGTCAGAACTAAAACAGACTTTTGATAGTTTATCAGAGGGATATCAGTTGGCAAGAAAGTCTAGTGGGACAGGCAGTGACCCTGTTTCAAAACTGAAAAATGGGCAAGAAGGTGAGTTTGGAGATTTTGATTCTGTGCCAAATATTCAGGATGACAGTAATACTTTTCAAGACTCAGATGATTTTGCAGACTTCAGTTCAGCTGGTCCTAGCCAAGTTGTAGATTGGCATGCTTTTGAAGATGAACAAAAAGATAGTTGTTCTTGGGCTGCTTTTGGAGACCAGCAGGCTACTGAATCTTATCATCGAAAGGAGGCCTGGCAGTCACATAGGACAGATGAAAATATTGATACTCCAGGAACCTCCAAAACTCACACTGTCCCTTTAGCAACTTCCAAAGGAGCAGTTGCTAGTGGCCGTTTACAGGAATCCACCACTTCAATTCAGGTATTTGCTAATTTTCTCTAATATATATTGTATATTAATTGCTGTGGAGGCTTCTAATTCCACTTTTCAAAAAATATTTTTTCACCTGGGTACCTTTTCATCTCATTATGATACATAAATTTTGCCTGATTTGTAGCTTAGCTACATTTTTCTATAACCCTTTGGGAAACTACAAATAGTCCTTCATTAAAGCTTAGGAAGATTTTCTTTATCTCAGTGAATTTCTTTAATATTTGTAGAAATTCATTAACTTGGGGTGAGCACTCTGGACTCTGGAATTCATTAACTTGGATGTTTGGTGACGATAAGTAGCACTTTTATAAAACATGATTTATTAGCTAATTAACTATTCCAGTAAATTCTTCAGCTTTACTTTTACAGTGATTTTAAAAGAAGGTTAAGCTGAGATTTCGAAGATTTCTAAGCTCTAGGGGTGGGAAAATCTGTTAATTTTATCCATCAAAGACTTGAGAAATTGGCTGGGTGTGGTAGATCATGCCTGTAATCCTAGCGCTCTGTGAGGATGAGGTGGACGGATTGCCTGAACATAGGAGTTCAAGACCAGCCTAAGCTAGAGTGAGACTCCGTCTCTTTAAAATAGCCGGGCATTGTGGCAGTCACCTGTAGTCCCAGTTACCAGGGAGGCAAAGGCAAGAGGATCTCTTGTGCCCGAGAATTTGAGGTTGCTGTGAGCTATGACTCTATAGCACTCTACTGAGGGCGACAAAGTAAGACTCTGTCTCAAAAAAAGAGACCCCCCCTCTCTACTAAAAATAGAAAAACTAGCCGGGCATTCTTCTGGGCACCTGTAGTTCCAGCTACTCCGGAGGCTGAGAAAGAGGATCACTTGAGCCCAAGAGACCAAGGTTACTGTGAGCAATGATGACACCATGGTATTCTACCCAGGACAACAGAGTGAGACTCTGTCTCCAAAAAAAAAATCTTAGAAATTGAAGTATAGTTTTGATTGCTGAAGAGAACAAGCAGAATTTGAAACCTCATCCTGTGGTGAAAGCTATACTGAATTGAGAAATAGAAAAAGAATAGGGAAGAAAACAGATTTGGACCTCATAATTTAACAACTACTAAAAGATCTGGGATGAAGGTATGAGATGAATTAAGGTTTAGACCTAAGGCAAGAAAGGGCAACTGTGGTTGTATTTATTTTCTTATAATTCTTGTAAATGTACACATATGTTTACCCCTCCTAGGGAATGGGGGTATCAGGGAAACTATTTTTGCTCCTTAGTTCTTATAATTCATATTCTTTCAGAGAAGATTCATTAAGATTTATTTTAACCCAGAGTAGCCTCTAGAGGTATACCTGGCTTAGTAGCTTGGTTGTTCCCCAGGCCAGGGTTGTACTCTATGCTAGATTTCACTTTTATTCAACTCCAAGGCTGTGGGAAAAGGTAATCCCTTGAAACCCACTGCTTTATACTAATAATTGATTTATGTAACCCCTGGTTCACAGACTTATATTACATATACTGTGAATAAAATCAGAATCTACAGGCTTCACTTCTCTAGTTATCTTTTGCTAAGAAAACCATTTTCAATTGAAAATATTTTCAAAGTCTTTGTTAATTGAAATGATTACCTATCATTGCTTTGATACCTTTGATACATTAAGATATTAGAGAAATTATGCTATTTTAATTTGCTGTGCATAGTTAATCACTTTTCTGTTAGCTTTAAGTGTCTGAGTAGTTTAATTTGCTAATTCAGTTAACATGGTTTGGCTAATGTATATTATTTCTATTGAGTGATTTATTAGTGAGGTGGAAACTTGCAATTTTAAACAATAAGTGATCTAATTATAATGCTAAATGAAGATTGTTGATTTTAACCTAATGGTCCCTTTCTCTATTAAGTTTCATCTCACTAGAGTATAGGATGATACCAGTACTGGATAATCTTTAATTTGTAGCCTTAGAACTTTTAACATCATTAGATAATGAATTTTTATTAAGTATGACTGCTCATATAGGAATTTCTTACATCATACTAGTTGATTGAGGGTATTTATTTATAATTTAATAACTGGATGTAGGAAGTAATAAAATACATGGGTTTTGACCTAGCCTTATAAAAATTACATAATTTTGGATATAAAAAGAAAGTAATACCCACTTCAAAGAACTTTTGTAAAAATGAAGTAAAAGTAAATCTTAAAATGAATGGAAAAAATTCAGTCTGCTGAAAAATAAGAATTTTGTAGTTATGATTCTAGTTATGTAAAAATAAAACAAAAACTTTATAAATGTGGCAATATGCATTAAGACTTTTTGGCTTGGTGCCCATAGCACAGTGGTTAACAGCGCCAGCCACATATATCAAAGCTAGCAGGTTCGAACCTGGCCTGGGCCAGCTAAACAACAATGACAACTGCAACAATAACAACAAAACAGCCAGGTGTTGTGGCAGGCACTTGTAATCCCAGCTACTTGGGAGGCTGAGGCAAGAGAATCGCTTAAGCCCAAGAGTTTGAGGTTGCTGTCAGCTGTGATACCACGGCACTCTACTAGGGGCGACAGCTAGAGACTCTGTCTCAGAAAAAAAAAGACTTCTGACATTTGTTTGAGTCAGGTGGCAAACCTTAATTTTTGCTGAATGGGTTTTGTAAAAATGAGCAGAATTTGGAGGTGGGTATTAGGAGAAGTTTGGGAAATTTGAGGTAGGGAAATGGGTAAATCCTGCTGAATAAATGACTCTATCAGAAATGGCTAAAGATTGAACAGTGACTTTCATTCTTAATCCCATTATTCCTCAAGTCTTGTACTTTCTTTCTGTTCCTTCAGATTCTGCTGGAATAGTCCATTAATATAGCCCTTTTGGAGAGGATTAGATTTATTAATGCTTTTCTTAAAATGTTTCTTCTAGTTGCTGCAATGTTTGGAACAGCACACAATTCCTTACATATTAATAACAGCAACATAAAGTTTTTAATGACAAAACTTGAATTAATTTATTCCTTTTGAATCTTACCTGAACGCAACTCGTATCCTTAACAGAATGCCATCGAGTGGTTTTGTCCAAATTGTGCTCTGACAGAATATTGTGTGAGTCTTAGAATTCAGAGCTGTTAATTCAGTTAAACAAACACACAGGACAATCTTTTGTTTTGTGAAGTCAGACAAATAGGTAGTTGTCATTTCAGACATCTTCCAATTATTACTATATTTGGTGTGTAAATATCTTCAAATTTTAATAAATATATTTTCCTTGGGTCGATTGCAATAATTTGTTACTTAAGTAGGGAAAAGTCAGCCTAGAAGAAATTTTTCAAACTTAGAAAATATTCTTAGTCAAATTAATTCTCAATTGTGGGTCCACCAAGCCTCAGAGGGCTTAAGCTTTGATTTAAAAGCTACATCTGAACATTTCATCCTTCAGTGAGTAATTTTTTCTGAGAACCCAGAGTTTAGTATGTTTCACTGTCTTGTTAACATTCTTACAAATTATAGAGAATGGTATCTCCATTGTACAAATGGGAAAAAAGGTCAAAACTGTTCTTTGCTTTTTGTGATAGGCTTAGCACCTATAGCTCAGTGGTTAATGTGCTGGCCACATACACTGGGGCTGTCTGGTTGGAACCTATCCTGGGCCTGCTAAACGACGACGACAACTACAACAAAAAAATAGCAGGGCATTGCCGCAGACACCTGTAGTCAGCTATTTGGGAGGCTGAGGCAAGAGAATCGTTTAAGCCCAAGAGTTTAAGGTTGCTATGTGCTGTGATGCCATAGCACTCTACCAAGGGCAACATAGTGAAACTATGTGTCAAACCATTCCTTTTTTCAAAAGAACATTATGTGTATTATGTATATTATGTATATTCTCTATTTTCTTTACCTTTTAATGTTTCAGAAAAAAATACTGATTGAGATAGCCAAATTGTTTTTTTCTTAGATACATGGTAAAAGAGATAATGAATGTCATAAACACTGCTTTTTTTTTTTTTGAGACAGAGTCTCACTATGTTGCCCTCTGCAGAATGCCGTGGCATCACAGTTTATAGCAACCTCCAGCTCTTGTAATCTTGAGCTTTTATAAAATTTTAAAATATTGTTCTGCATGTTATTTGAAAATTTAGGAAATTGGTAAGAAATCTGTTTATATTAATTGGCTACAGAAAAGGAAACTAAGTCATTTTTTTCATATTAGCCATCTGATGACAATACTGGGAAGACATTAACTGAAGATTTGTTTTGAGAGCTTTGAAAATTAAGAGTATCACAAAAAAGAAATGAGAATCAATAATCCTTTGACTTGTGTTATATTGACATAGTTACTGGTGTTTTCATCAGAAAGTTAGCATTCTCAAACTGAATATAATCAATCCTGTCTTTTCATCTTCATTTATTTAATCATCTATCCACAATTTGTGCAGTTTTCCCCTTCTGTGGGTGAACATTTGATCTTATACCTGAGAAAAAGAAATAAGCAACAAAATAAGGGAATTAAGATTTAAGATTTTGACATTATAGATCTTCGCATACTTTATTAAGATAGAATTTTTTTTCTTGTTATTTTTCTCTCAAAAAATCTGACATTTAATTCTGAAATAGAAATACTTTATTTAGGCCAGGCGGGATGGCTCATGCCTATAATCCTAGCACTCTGGGAGGCTGAGGTGGATGGATTGCCTGAGCTCTCAAGTTCAAGATCAGCCTGAGCAAGAGCGAGACCCCATCTCTAAAAGTAGCCAGGTGTTGTGGCGGGCACCTGTAAGTCCTAGCTACTTGGGAGGCTGAGGCAAGAGAATCGCTTAAGCCCAAGAGTTTGAGGTTGCTGTGAGTTGCAACACCACAGCATGAGGGTGACAAAGTGAGACTCTGTCTCAAAAAGAAAAAAGTACTTTATTAAATTTATCCAGAAACTGTGCAAAAGAGACAAATTATCTTTGTAGAAAATAGTGAATATAACAATTGATTATTATTTTTATATAGGTTGAAATTAGAGTTTGATAAGTATACAATTGTAGATTGTACTTGATATCCTATTTAATATTTAATGATGGTGAGACATAAGGTATCATCTTAAATGAAAGATTAAATTACTCAGTGGATTTTATGTTTCTTTTGAACTTCCACTTAAGTGCAAGATCTAATGCTATCCATATTAAAACCATTGATATTAGTCAACTTCTGTCTGTAAGCAAGAAAGGAAAACTTACTGGAAATACATTGAAGGAATTTTAAGGGTTACCTTAAATACAAGTAACAGGAAGTCCTCACTCAATGTCCTAGATAGAATCTTAGAAACTACAACTTTAAGCAAAACAACATAACAAAACTAGTTTTACCATAGGCTAATTGATATAAATAAGAGTTAAATATGACAGCATATTTCTGTCACAGAAATTATCAACCAAACTTCTAGATAAAGATACAAGGAAGAAAATAGAGGCATGAAAATAAATGTTTTAAAAGAGACACAAAACACTTATAATATTAAGTGTTGAAATAAATGTGAGCCATACATACGTTTAAGAAAGATTAATAAGGCTCGGCGCCTGTGGCTCAGCGGGCTAAGGCGCCAGCCACGTACACCTGAGCTGGCGGGTTCGAATCCAGCCCAGGCCTGCCAAACAAAACAACAATGATGGCTACAACCAAAAAACGGCCGGGCGTTGTGACGGGCGTCTGTAGTCCCAGCTACTTGGGAGGCGGAGGCAAGAGACTCGCTTGAGCCCAGGAATTGGAGGTTGCTGTGAGCTGTGATGCCATGGCACTCTACCAGGGTAGCAGCTTGAGGCTCTGTCTCAAAAAAAAAAAAAGAAAGATTAATAAAAATACAAGAACACAATTTTTGATGTTCAGTGAATGACAGCAGTTGTGGTAGTGGCTTAGATGAAGGAGTAATTATTTGCAAAGTGTAAGAAGCACTTCCTACCTCTACGTAGTTCAAAAATAATCACAACTGGCTCGTGAGCTGGCAGGTTCGAATCCAGCCCGGGCCTGCCAATTAACAATGACGGCTGCAGCCAAAAAATGGCCGGGCGTTGTGGCGGGCGCCTGTAGTCCCAGCTACTTGGGAGGCGGAAGCTGGAGAATCGCTTAAGCCCAGCAATTGGAGGTTGGTGTGAGCTGTGGTGCCATGGCACTCTATCCAGGCTGACAGCTTGAGGCTCTGTCTCAAAAAAAAAAACCAATCACAACTCTGGCAGGCTCACTGTGTGCTTCCCTAACACATCGTTTGTTTCATGCATTGTATGATTATCATAGACTTTACAAAGTTTTATTTTATAATAATTTTGTATTCATTCATTCCTTTTGCAAACCATTTAATCCAGTTCAAGATTGTGAGTGGCCAGATCCTATCCCAGCAGCTCAGGGTGCAATGCAGAACCAGCCCTGGATAAGGTGCTGTCTCATGGGAGGACACATTCACACACACAGGGACAACTTAGACACACAATTAACCTAATGTGTACATCTTTGGGATGTGGAGGAAACTGGAGTTACCTAAAGAAAACCTATCCAGACATGGGGAGAATATGCCGTCTCCACACAGTGACCCTTGCCAGGGATTGTTTTTCCTTCCATCAACATTACAACAAAACAATGTTTTTATAAGGATCTGCTGTACTTTAAAGGGGATACGTATTTGAGTGGCATAAGAACTGGAGTCTAGAATCCTAGGTGCTAGTCTCTAGAAAGCTAAACAAGACTTATAATACACTTAATCTTTTTATACCCCAATGTAATCAGTTATAAAATAGAGGTATGTCAGTTAGGCTTAGAGAAACAAAACCAATGGGATGTATATGTGGAGAACTAAACAAATTTATTAGAGGTTGAAAAGTACCAAAATGTACAGTCAACAAGCTGGAAACCTAAGGCAGCTGATGGCATAGTTCCAGTATAAGTCCAAAGGCTTGAGAACCAGGAGGACCAATGGTGTAAGTTCTAGTCTGAAAGCTAGCAGGCTCGAGACCCAAGCAGAACTGTTTTTCAATTGAAGTCCAAAAGCAGGAAGAGACTGACATCCCAACTCAAAGTCAAGTCAGGCAGAGTTTCCCTTTTACTCAACCTCTTTGTTCTATTTAAGTCTTTAGTTGATTGGATAAGACCCACCTGTATTAGAGAGATGCTTTAGTCAGTCTACCAATTCAAATGTTAATCTCATCCAGAAACACTCCACAAACACTACCAGAATAATGTTTGACTGAATGTGGATACCCCATGGCGCAATCAAGCTGACCCATAAAATTAATCATCACAAGAGGGAACAGTATCTGTCACATAAAGCTTTCAAGATTTTTGGAAGACTTGTAACCTATTTGTGACTAAGAGATTCCAGTTGGGAATCTCTACGCTAGATAATATGGCTTGTTTGCACAAATGGATAAAATAAAATGGCTGTTTATGTTACCCCAGGACTGTATTCCTCTACCCCAAGAAATAAAGATGTGGCAGAACTGGGAATGAGTAGCAGTTGTGAATTCATACGTTATGCCTTATCCCCCTTGACGATTTAAACATTTTTGCTTTCCCAGAAATCTAACTTGCTTAGAAAAATAAAAATAATTATAAAGGTTAGGCATGGTGGCTCATGTCTATAATCTTAGCACTCTGGGAGGCCAAGGCAGAAGGATCACTTCCAGGAGGCTGGAAATTCAAGACTAGCCTGAGCAAAAGCAAGATGCTGTCTACAAGAAATAGAAAAATTAGCCAGGTGTGATAAATGCACCTGTAGTCCTAGCTACTTGAGAGGCTAAGGCAGGCAGATCACTTGAGCCCTGGAGTTTGAGGTTACAGTGAACCTGTAATGAGGCTATTGCACTCCAGCCTGGGCAAGAGAGCAAGAGTCTGTCTCAAAAAACAATAGTAATTATAGAGACTTACAAGGTAATGAAGGAGCCTGGTAGGAAAATAAATATGAGAAATTAGAAAATTGGGAAAATAGAGAAAAGCTATAAAAGCCCATGTACCTTTGGAGATATGGTATAGCCATGAATGCATTATGACTTTCTTGAGTACTTTCTCCATAAAAGATGCTTGAAAGTCTATTTATGACTGAATATAAAAATGAACATATCATTACATATTAAAACATTTTCATTGGCCCCTTAAAGTATTATGGCCTTAGGCCTTGGCCTGCCGTGTAAATCAGCCCTGGATATATAGTATAGTGATTAAAAACAAGGTCACAGGCTCAGTGCCTGTAGCTCAAGCGGTGAAGGCACCAGCCACATACACTGAAGTTGGTGGGTTCAAATCCAGCCCAGGCCCACCAAACAACAATGACAACTATAACCCCTCCCCTCCCCCCCAAAATAGCGGGGCATTGTGGTGGGCACCTGTAGTCTCAGCTACTTGGGAGGCTAAGGCAAGAGGATCGCTTAAACCCAAGAGTTTGAGGTTGCTGTGAGCTGTGACGCTACAGCACTCTACCCAGGGCGACAGCTTGAGACTCTTGTCTCAAAAAAAAAAAAAAAAAAAAAAAAAAGACAAGGTCATACTTCTAGATTAGATCCAGGTTATCTAATTTCATTAGATAGAATGAAATGGTGCTTGCAGAGGTGTTTAGCACATTGCTTTGCACATAGAAAGTGTACAGTAAATGTCAGCTGTTACTGAATAATCTCAGAAACAGATTTCTTGGAAAATGGTCTTCACTAGTGTAGAAAGTAATATTGCCAACTGTATTTTTTGGTTAACGGTGGAAAGTAATAGAAAGGCAAATCAGAATTTATGTCGGAGTACCTCTAGTTTGGGCTCTTAGAAGTATACTCACCTGTCAAGCTATTTTGAGAGCAAAACCCCTACTTTGGGCTAGTTATCATTCTCAGAATAGCTTTGATAGGTAGGAGCTCTTCTGAACACAAGTGCACTGTCCAAATAGCAGACCTCCTTTACTTGGCTTCATAGCATTGAACACTAATAGAGAAAATAAAAAGGGAGTCTGGCACCTGCCTTGAACAGCATTTGATTTTCAATTGAACATTTATCAGAGCCCCAGTTCTTAAAACGTTTAATGGCCAGATATGCTGCTGTTTGCCAGGCTTAGAATTTGGCACATATATGAATGGAAGGATATGAGAAAGCCACCAGTTTCCTTATTCCATATTCAAGGATGAACTGAATACTATTTTTCCTTTTTTGTACTCCAGGGCTGACAATGTTTAAAGTTCAAGTAATTGGCATAAATACTGTTTTATTTAGTATTATAACCTCAGATAAATATTTTAGTATGCTAAGTGTGTGTGTATTTGTTTTACTCATTCATTTAGAATGTGGCACTCTTTAGTAGGAATTTACAACTTTGTTAAAAACTATGTATTCGGCTTGGCGCCTGTGGCTCAACCGGCTAAGGCGCCAGCCACGTACACCTGATCTGGCGGGTTCGAATCCAGCCCGGGCCCGCCAAACGACAATGATGGCTGCAACCAAAAAATGGCCGGGCGTTGTGGCGGGCGCCTGTAGTCCCAGCTACTTGGGAGGCAGAGGCAGGAGACTCGCTTGCGCCCAGGAATTGGAGGTTACTGTGAGCTGTGATGCCATAGCACTCTACCCAGGGTGACAGCTTGAGGCTCTGTCTCAAAAAAAACACAAACTATGTATTCTAGCGTTAGATGAATTGTTCATTTTTTCTTTTTTTTTGAATTGTTCATTTTTTCAAATATAGTCATCAACTGAGGAGTTAACAGATAAATCTCTTATCTAATGGGTATAAAGGTTTAAAGACCACAAAAAGTGGGTAAAGCCAGGATATGGTGAAAAGAATGGTGGCTTTGGAGTCAGACTTTGGATCAGATCCTTGCTGTACATCATATCAGCAGTAAGACTGTGGTTAATTATCTTAATCACTGAGCTTTAATTTCTTCATCTGTAATACAGAGGCAATAATACTTACATTGTAGAGTTTCTTTTAGAAGATTCATAAAGTAACACATGTAGAGCATCAAGCATAGATGAAAGCCATTCAGCTGGTATATGTTATGTAACTATGCCCAACTCATGTACAAAAGTTTTTACATGGCTTACAATAAGATATACTTCCATGAGTAGGAAGTACTCATGAAATTATGTCCCCTGGAGTCTTAAAAAAAAGGAAAGTTTTTGTTTTTTTTTTTTTAATGCAGTAAGCATTAATTTAGTTAGCATTCATATACTATGTGTAGAACCTGGATACTAGAGATCAAGAATAAAACATAGTCCTTGCCCTCAAAGCTCTGTAATTTTTAGAAATTAAGCTTAGAACTTTTAGTGACAATATAGTAGTTATGAGCACCTATTCTGAAGCTATACTTTCTGAGTAAGAATTCAGCATCCCTAGTTGCTATTCATGTGACCATGGGCAGGTTAACCTCTGTGCTCCATTTTTCTCAACCAGGAAATGGAGATAATATTGTTACCTCTCATGTAGTTTTGATGAGACAAACGAAATAGTATTTATAAAGCATTTAAAGTAATGCCTGATGTTTGATAAGCACTATGTAAGTATTAAACAAAAACTACAGTAATCTCCCTGTTACCTGGCACCCAGGGGGATTGGTATTTTCTGAATAAATGTAGTTCCTGATAGCTTGAGGGTTACTATTAAAAGTAGGCCATGGGGAAGGATTTTATGAAGAAGACCCCATTGGCAATTGCAGCAACAACAAAAATAAATAACTGGGACCTGATCAAGCTTAAAAGTTTCTTATGCACAACTAAGGACACAATAAACAAAGCAAATAGGCAACCTTCAGAATAGGAGAAGGTATTCTCATGTGTTGAATCTAAGGACTAATAACCAGAACCTACAGAGAACTCAAAAAAAAAAAAAAAATCAAGAAAAGAACAAACAACCTGATTAATCACTGGGCAAGAAACATGAACAGAACTTTCTCCCAGAAAGACAGACATATGGCCAAAAAACACATAAAAATGTGCTCATCACCCCCAAATCATCAGAGAAACATAAACCAAAATCACCTTGCAATATCATCTAATCCCAGTGAGAACAGCCCATATTGCTAAGTCCCAAAGCTGGAGATACTGGTGTGGGTGTGGAGAGAAGGGAACACTTACACTGTTGGTAGAATTGCACACTAATACACCCCTTTGGGAAAGAAGTACAGCAAATCTTCAAAGAGCTAAAAGTAGACTTTCCATTTAATCCCACAGTCTCATTAACAGGTGTCACCCAGAAGAAAAAAAAATCATTTTTTCATAAAAACATTTGTACTAGAATGTTTATAACAGCTTAATTCACGATCACAAAGATGTGGAAACAAACCAAGTGCCATCAACCCATGAATGGATTAATAAACTGTGGTATACGTATACCATGGAATAATATTCAACCATAAAAAGGAGACTTTATGTTTTTCATATTTACCTGGATGGCGCTGAAAAACATTCTCTTTAATGAAGTATCTGAAGAGTGGAAAAGCAAATACCTGGTGTACTGAATACTGAGTTAAAACTAGTAGATGAACAACTACAGGCCCACATGAGAGAAAAACACAATTAAATTTAAGAATAGGGTGGGGAAGGGGCTCAGTAAGCTCCCACCTAATGGGTACAATGTAGGGATATGTGGCATACCTCTTGGGTGAAGGACTGAACTACAACTGGGATGTTAACTAAAAAAATGCAAACAATGTAACCTAATCATACACCCTTATATTAAACAGAAATTTAAATAATAGAAAATTTTTTCTAAAAGTTACAACTCAGATGTATTCTATTGTAAAAGCTAGTATGTGGCATCATACTTATATGATAAAGTATAGCAAAAAAAAATTTACTTATAGCAAAAAAATAATTTACTGATAGTGAGTTTATTAAGCAATATATGGGAAAGCATGGAAGATATAACTTGCCCTGGAAAAAAGGGAGATATTTCTAAAATCAGTTTGTCTCACTAGACTATGACTAGGTGAACTGAAAAAGTAAGAAAATCTATCAAGAAAAGTTTGGAGAATAAAGCTGCTAATTTAAAATTTTATGGTTCGACAATGGAGGACACCACTAATGCTACAAATACGCCTCAACTTGCCTTTTTTTATTGAAGATGGATATAATGTCACTGAAGAAACAGCTTCTTTAGTGCCATCAAAAGATAAACTAAATCAAATTTATGGCTCGGCACCCATAGTTCAGTGGTTAGGGCACTAGCCACATGCACTGGGGCTGATGGGTTCAAATCCAGCCAGGGCCTGCGAAACAACAATGACAACAATAACAAAAAAACCAGCCGGGCGTGGCTGGTGCCTATAGTCCCAGCTGCTGGGAGGCTGAGGCAAGAGAATCGCTGAAGCCCAAGAGTTTAAGGTTGCTATGAGCTGTGATGCCACAGCTCTCTACCAAGGGCAACATAGTGAGACTTTTGTCTCAAAAAATAAATAAATAAATCAACAAATCAAGAAATTTATATGAAGCGGTAAAAAAACATGTTAAAGCAATTTTCTTTATCTGTTGTCAGCATGTCAACATGTCTAGCAAAGTTACTGGTGGTGCCCTGGCAATGGTAGGTAAAAGAGAGGGACTTATAAATGGAAGATCAGTGCTGAGCCTGTAGCTCAAGCGGTAAGGCGCCAGCCACATACACCAGAGTTGGCCGATTCGAATCCAAGCCGGGCCTGCCAAACAATAATGACAACTACAAACAAAAACTAGCCAGATGTTGTGGCAGGTGCCCTGTAGTCCCAGGTACTTGGGAGGCGGAGGCAGGAGAATTGCTTGAGCCAAGGAGTCAGAGGTTGCTGTGAGTTGTGATGCCCTGGCGCTCTATCCAGGGCAACAGCTTAAGGCTCTGTCTCAAAAAAATAAAAAAGTAAAATAAATGGAAGATGATGCAATTGCTGCCCAAAACTCAGGTTTAAGAAAGTGTTATTGTGGAGTACATCAAGGAAATCTATGCATAAAACCTTTAAAAATGGATATCATGCAAATCGTCATCAAGACTGTGAATTTCATAAGGGCCAAGGGATTAGATGCTGACTATGACAACATCATTTACTTTTTTTACAAGTAAAATGGCTAAGTTGAGTCCAAATGTTGAAAAGATTTTATGATTTGCAACATGTTAAGTCGATTATAGTATCGAAAAAGAAATTTATGCTAGAACTTGATGATGAAACCTGGCTTACAGATCTAGTGTTTTTAGTGGATTTAACTACTTTGAGTCTTCAAGGTGAGAACCAACTTATCAATACAATGTTTCAAACCATAACAATGTTCCAAATGTAACTGAAATTATGGCAAACTCAAATTAAGGCAAACAATTTTATGCATTTCAACATGTTGGCTAAACAAAGTCCTATGAATGGCAAAAAATATGCAGCCTTGCTTTTTGATTTGATTCAAGAATTTGAAGACAGATTTCAGGATTTCTGAGAAAATAATATTTTGGTGCATTTATGACTCCATTTTTATTCGACATAAATACCTGCCAATTTTCAAATGGAATGCATAGAGCTGCAATCTGACATTCAATTTAAAGAAAAAAATTGATCATGTTTATTTACTGAACTTGCATAGGCCTTATCTTCCCAGAGACAAATATTCCTCGCTTTCCCAATCACACCTTATTTGTGTCATTGCTTTTTCGCAGCACCTACATTTGCAAGCAACTGTTTTCAAGAATGAAGCACATTAAGAGTAAAATTAAAACCAAAATATCTGATAAACACTTCGAGAACTCACTGAAAATTGCAACTACTTCCATCAAATCAGATGTTGATGCATTAATTCCTCAAATACAATGTCAAATATCCCACTAGTTTTATGTTGCCTACTCTTCTTTTACTTTTATAATAAAAAATATCAAAGAAACAAATAAAAACAGGCAAAACTAATTCGATACCTCGTGCTATACCATACCATAAACTCTTTTTTGACTTGATACTAACATTGAAATACACTTGATATTAACATTGAAAATTAAGGTTAAGACAAACTTCACTTACTGTAACAGTTTTACTGTATTATAAAACAGCTTTGTAAATGCAGTGCACAATTTTAGTTAAATGGCAGTCGATACACTTTTCACTACTTTTACTTTTTACAGGTAAAATGGCTAAGTTGAGTCCAAATGATTTTTCACCTTCATGTACCACATTAGCACTTAAAACTGTAAGAAGGCACAAGAGTTGCAGGGGTGATGCACTAAACTGACTTGAGCCAGATAATGGGGAGTTTACTGTATAATGCAACCATATCAAGCTTTTCCGTTTCTGAGTAGGTTTTCAGAGAACATCCTTTGTTTTGTTTGTTTCTTTTGTTGAATTTTAGACCCCCACTTTTCCTGAACTGGGTTATACTGATACTGTTTGTTTTACTTATGCTGCCTCATGTGCCTAAGGAAACTAGAGCTCAGCCAGTCTGACTTTACCACTCATTCCAAATGATAAGGTATTTTTTTTGCATTTTACATCTAATAAAAGTCCCCATATACTATAAATGTTAACAAATGTCACTGTTGTATGCAGTCCTTTTCTGAGTTAATTGGCTATAAGGAGTTTTAATAATTAGGTGTCCCCGTTTAATCAAAACTAGGAGTAGACTTTCTGTTGTGGCTAGAGGTATTTTATATAAAAACAGGAGTTCATTTAAGCAGGGTAATAAAAACTAAGTGTCTTTACTCATAAACATTAAGGTAAATCCAAGTTTAATATTTTACTTTAATGACCCTAGTTTTTGTTTTGTTTTGATTTGAGACAGAGTCTTAACTCTGTTACCTAGCCTAGAGTACAGTGGCATCACTATCATAGCTTACTGCAACCTGCAACTCCTGGGTGCAGTAAGGCTTAGGCTCCCAAATTGCTGGGATTGCTGGCTTTTGTCTTTTTTTTTTTTTTTTTTTTTTTTTTGGAAATGGGGTCTTACTACATTGCCCAGTCTGGTCTCAGCCTCCTAAAGTGTTAGGATTATAGATGTGAGCCACCACACCCAACCTTCGACACTAGTTTTGATGTAATGCTAAAACTTTTACTAAGGACTTAGTTTATTTGCATATATTAAACTAGTATTGAGGGGGAAATTATGTATATTTTAAAATTTAATATATTTATTAAAAAAGGAAACTCTGGAAAACAAAGAAACCTGAAATCTTTGCCAGTATCAGTTATGATGTACCTTTTATCTCAGGTACTTAAATTTTATACTCAAAATAATAGTGATTCTAAAAGTACAAGTGTCTCATTACAATCTGCTTGGAAAATCTGTTTCTTGAAAAAACCTGTCCAGTCACAAGAGAAAATGTCCTTGTGGTAGATTAAGTTTTCTTCTGTACATTATTAGTTATATTCTTGTACCTGTTCTACTTACTTAAGTTAGTTGGACCATGTTACATAACATTTGTTAACTTTTAACTTTTTTGTGTTCTTGGGAAGGAAAGTACTCTTCGGTACACTTTGTGTGGTTTGTATACTTTGTGTTTTGTAATGCAATCAAATTTAAGTCATAAATGCCTACAAGGCAATAACCAATATCCAAAGTTTAAAATCTACAAGGAGTGGCTTAGCGCCTGTGGCTCAACGGGCTGAGGTGCCAGCCACATATACCTGAGCTGGCGGGTTCGAATCCAGCCTGGGCCCGCCAAACAACAATGACGGCTGCAACCAAAAAATGGCCGGGCGTTGTGGTGGGCGCCTGTAGTCCCAGCTACTTGGGAGGCGGAGGCAAGAGACTCTCTTGGGCCCAGGAATTGGAGGTTGCTGTAAGCTGTGATGCCATAGCACTCTGCCCAGGGTGACAGCTTGAGGCTCTGTCTCAAAAAAAAAAACAAAAAACAAAAAACAAATACAAATGGGTCCTCTGAGAAGCAGCCAAGCCTCACTTCTTAACCATAGAGTTTTTTTCCAATAGCACACTGAATATAGAACATACTTCATATTCAACAC
>CAUYRH010092966.1:0-10649 GCA_963574655.1 Perodicticus potto
GGGCGCCTGTAGTCCCAGCTACTTGGGAGGCAGAGGCAGGAGACTCGCTTGAGCCCGGGAATTGGAGGTTGCTGTGAGCTGTGATGCCACAGCACTCTATCCAGGGTGACAGCTTGAGGCTCTGTCTCAAAAAAAAAAAAAAAAAAAAAAGAGAATAATTTGATTAAACATGAATCTGTATTGTGGACAATAACTTACGAATTAAATATACAAGCTACTGGGAATCATAAAGTTTCTCTGTAGAGTCCAGATGATTTTTCAAACCTTTGGACACATTTATGACCACACATCTGAGGTAGACCCATGTGGCAAGTGATGATATCAGAAAATCTGATATATTCTCACACACAAAGACCCTGCAGCCAGTAAACTATCAAAAAGTACTGCTATAGGGTGGGGCCTATGGCTCAAGGAGTAGGGCGCTGGCTCATATGCCAGAGGTGGTGGGTTCAAACCCAGCCCCGGTCAAAAACTGCAAAAAAAAAAAAAAGTACTGCTATGATTCAAATATGTTCCCTAAAATGTTAGAAATTTAATACCCAAAGAAACAGTTTTAAAGGTGGAGCCTAATTAGAGGTGATTAGGTCAGGAACAGGGTCATGAGGTCAGAGCCCTCATGAACAGATTAATGCCATCGTCACTGAAGCAAATTAGTTATTGAGAGGGTTGTTAGGAAGTGAGCCCAATCCCTGGTACCTCTCTCTGCCTAGTGTGCGCACCTGCCCTTCCATGGGACAAGGCCCTTGCCAGATACCAGTGCCATGCTCTCAGATGGCCAGGCTTCCTAACAGTGAGGTAAATATAAATTTCTGTTCACTGTAAGTTACCCAGTTCCAGGTATTCTGTTAAAGCAACAGAACACAGAGAAGACAGTTTCTGAAAGCTGCAAGTAAAGAATCAAAATCAAAAGAAAGGGCTCAGCAACTGGCTCAAGCAGCTAAGACACCAGGCACATACACCTGAGCTGGCAGGTTCAAATCCAGCCCAGCCTGCCAAACAACAATGACGGCTGCAACCAAAAAAAAAATAGCTGGGCGTTTGTGGCAGGCGCCTGTAGTCCCAACTACTTGGGAGGCGCTTGAGCCCAGGAGTTGGAGGTTGCTGTGAGCTGTGATGCTACGGCACACCTGGGGCAACAGCTTGAGGGTCTGTCTCAAAAACAAACAAAAAAATCAAGAGAAAGTAGGGGAAACTTCCTTATATCACTATACTAAAAGCTGTACGCCTGAGAGAAAAAGACCAGGAGCTTGTGCAGAGTAATTTTCAATATGATGATTAGTATTGGGTGAAAAGCAGAAATGGTATTTTTTTTGTAAATGAATGATTATGAGACACCACCTCCGGTAATATTTTTTTGTCCTTTTTTTTTTTTTTTTTTTTTTTAAATAACAGGTGGCCAACCTCATCCTTACTACTACTAGCAGGAAGAGGGAACCATGGCCTGGTGAAATATTCTTGCTCCTAGAGAAGGTGACTAAGACTTCTCTGTACAATGGAAATTAAAAAAAAATTTTTTTTTTAGAGACTGTCTCACCTTATCGCCCTTGGTAGAGTGCCATGATGTCACAACTCACAGTAACCTCCAACTCCTGGGCTTAGGTGATTCTCTTGCCTCAGCCTCCCCAGTAGCTGGGACTACAGGCGCCGGCCACAACACCTAGCTATTTTTTTTATTGTTGTTGTTGCAGTTTGGCCAGGGCAGGGTTCAAACCCGCTGATGCCCTACCCATTGAACTATAGGCGCCACCCATGTACAATGGAAATGTTTTTAGCAGATCCTAAACTCTTTTGTTTAGGTATTCACCCATTCCCTTCTCATTCCTAGGGAAGGTTACACAATCTGTAGCCAGAAGACGACAGACATTGCTTAACCTAAGACTGTCATTTACCCTGCTAAAGACTGAGTTAGGAACAGTCATATGACATAATTCTGGCCAATGAAAAGCCTATGAGAGGCTTCTGAGAAAAGTTTCTCACCATAAAGGAGACAATGATCCCTCTTCTGCTGCTGGGACCGTCTTTCAACCATGAAGGGTGCAGCCTAGAAGATAAGCTGAGGATGGCAGAGCAGGAAAAACAGAAAGAACCCTGAAGCTATCCTACCTCAGGACTTTTTGTTATGTATACAAGATACAAATCCCTTTATTGTTTAACGCCTTTTAGAGTAGGTTTTCTATGAACATTTCTATGGCTAAATACACTTTAGCTGGTAGACATTACAATCCAGCAAATAGCCTTAGCCCAAAAGAGGAATAGAACAAGCAGCACCTTAAACTTTTACAACTCAACACACCTACTTAAAAGATACTGGGTAACAGGAAAATTTGAATGCCAGAACATAGACCATTACTTCAGGGCAGTGGTTCTCCAACCTTCCTAATGCTGCAACCCTTTAATACAATTCCTATGGATTGCGACCCACAGGTTGAGAACTGCTGCTTTACAGAAAGAAATGTCTTCTCACTAATGAAGTTGTGTAAGTTATTTAAGCCCTAAGAAAATTTCAAAAGCTAGAGGCAGTACAGGGTCTGTGCTGGGACGAAGGCCGAGAATTTGAAATTCATTTTCCTTGTTTATATGTACGTGATCTTAAAAATACTTTCAAAATTATTTTACCATGCGTATTTCCCAGCAGGAGAGATTAAATGACCAAAAAAACTATACTACCAGACATCTGAAACTTACTGGTTTCTAATAAGCACATTAAGTTTGTGTGTGTTTTTTTAACATGTCATTTTGAGTATGAGTATAATAAATTAGACCTTTTTGTACAGTGTGACTAAAGTGGAATTTCTAACTTTGGAAAGCCAGTATGCTGAGAAAACTTTGTAATAACACCCTAGGTGACATTTCCATTTCATACCTAAAACACTGGTTTTTAACCACCCTAGAGTCTTATCAGAATGAAACAAATCCCTACCACACAACCCCTCTCAAACCCCATTTAAGTTTACAGTAGAGACATACAATTATACTATGCCTCCAACGTACTCAAGAAACAGCAAAGGTTAAAGCTTTGACTTAGTCTGGGTTCCACCATTAGCGGATCCTAAGGATTTGAGTGCAACTGACACTTCTAGAATGAACTAGGTAGGGGGATGCAGGGTACACTCAAAACAGATTCCCCCTCTGGACAATTTTGCTTAATTCTGCTGGAGACCTCTAAAAGATGGTGTGGAACCATTACCCATTAGAGGGATAACTTTCAAATACCCAGTTGTGTGATTTCTCCAGTCAGCAAGGAAGCTAGGTATGTGTCCTCTATCATTAGCTAAAAACTTCACAGGGGCATTAACACCATAGCACTTCAAGCAGAGAAAGCCTCAAGTAGATGCTGACAGTGGGATTCCTGTTGGTGGCATGTGCTGAAATGATGAGTGCCTAGGAACACTGGGTGGGGCACTAACCCCTTCTGCTACATACCTGCAGGCTCCTGATTGGTTTCTCTCCTCTTTGGCTCTCAATAGTCATCTTATTTTGCCACTTTTCACAGTCCTCGATGGAGATTTTTTTACTTCATCCAGAAGATAGAGCATCTTGGCTCGGCACTCATAACACAGTGGTTACGGCGCCAGCCACATACACCAAGGGTGGCAGGTTTGAGCCTGGCCGCACTCAGCTAAACAACTGCAACAAAAAAAGTAGCCAGGCATTGTGGCAGGCGCCTGTAGTCCCAGCTACTTGGTAGGCTGAGACAAGAGAATCTCTTAAACCCAAGAGTTTCAGGGTAAGGTTGCTTTGAGCAGTGATGCCACAGCACTCTACCCAGGGCGACATAGTGAGACTCTGTCTCAAAAAAAAAAAAAAAAAAAAGACTCTGAGGCTCAAAGGAGTAGAGTGCCGACCCTATATACTGCAGGTGGCAGGTTCAAACCCAGCCCTGGCCAAAAATTGCAAAAAAAGAAAAAAAAGAAAGAAAAAAGATAGCGCATCTTTCTAATGGCCTTTTGGATCTAAAATGGAACCACTTTATTGGTTCTAATTTACAATAGCCAAATGTTAGTTCCTTCACGGTTTTTATATCTAAAAAGTTCTGTGTACATAGAGAAAACACTTGTTGACAGAATTATATTTATTTTCAATAATAGAAACAACATAAAGTGGAATAAATCCACTAACTAAATCTAACACAATCTTTAGCACAAAACTAAATAAATAAAACACACTAACATTAATGGAGTAAGATTATTCTTGAGATGCTCTAGGGTTGTGTCTGATTTATTTATTTATATTTATTTATTTTTTGAGACAGAGCCTCAAGCTGTCACCCTGGACAGAGTGCCATGGCATCACAGCTCACAGCAACCTCCAATTCCTGGGCTCAAGCGAGTCTCCTGCCTCCACCTCCCAAGTAGCTGGGACTATAGGCGCCCACCACAATGCCCGGTTATTTTTTTTTTGGTTGCAGCCGTCATTGTTATTTGGCAGGCTTGGGCTGGATTTGAACCTGCTAGCTCAGGTTTATGTGGCTGGTGCCTTAGGCACTTGAGCCACAGGCGCTGAGCCTAGGGTTGTGTCTGTTTTAAATAAAACTGAGTGATAGGTAAAAAAACATATCTAGAGACTTGACTGAGAAGCACTCAGGGAAAAGAACCACTAGGGAGCAAGGTCCTCAAATATTAAGTCAGCAAAAGGAGCATGAGATTTTCAAAGCAGTCTAGAAGTCAGAGATCACTGTGGAATATAAGAATTTGGGATGATTCATGTTTAAGGCCTTGTAATTAAATCTTCCTTTTTTTTTTCTTAAGACAGAGCTTCACTTTGTCACCCTCAGTAATACCGTGGCATCATACCTCACAGAAACCTCAAACTCTTGGGATTAAAAGATTCTCTTGCCTCAGCCTCCCCAGTAGCTGGGACTACAGGCGCCCGCCACAGCGCCCAACTATTTTTTTAAAGACAGGGTCTCGCACTTGCTCAGGCTGGTCTCGAACCTGTGAGCTCAGGAAATCCACCCACTTCGGCCTCCCAGAGTGCTAGTATTATAGGCATGAGCCAGCACATATAGCCTATTTCTAGATTTTTGATTTGGAATCTACCATAATCTAAAGAAGTTTTTGCTAGTTGCTCATGTCTATAAGCCTAGCACTTTGGGAGCCTGAGATGGGTAGATTACCTGATTTCAGGAGTTCAAGACCAGCCTAAGCAAGAGCAAGATCCCACCTCTACCAAAAATAGAAAAACTAGCTGGGCCCTGTGGTGGGCGCTTGTAATCCCAGCTACTCAAGAGGTTAAGGCAAGAGGATCACTTGAGCCCATGAGTTTGAGGTTGCTGTGAGTTATGATGCCACAGCACGGTACCCAGGGAGACAAAGTGAGATTTTGTCTCAATAAATAAACAAATAAATAAAATAAAGAAGCTTCTGTCAAAAGATAGGAGACTCTTTATTTAATCTAGGACTCTAAAAGCGATGACAACATTGATCACAAGAAAGTCTCAGGTCCAATGTAAGTACTCTCTACAGTTCAATGGTCACAATTTTTTTTTACCAGTTTATCTGCCACAGTTATTTTTTCTTCATTATTTGGCAAATTATTTCTTTCGAAATTCAATTCTCCGAGCTACATTATGAGCACCAAATTTTTTGACCAATGCATCCCTAGTAACCTTATCATCTTTTTGCAAATCTATGTCATCCTGTCGGGACCAAATGGGGTATCCATCAGCTCTCTGACCAGATGCTAAAAAGGAGGAAGTAGCCTCTAGCTCACCACTATTTTTTAGGAAGGCCTGTGTAACTGTTGATAGATCCAAGTTAAACTTTTCCATTAACTGCCGGATGATCTTAATGGCAGCTCCCACCTCTGGTGGAGAAGCCTTTTCTTCTTCTTCCTCATCAGGCTGCGTTTCTGAGTCTTCCTCAGGTGTAGGTGGATCATCATCACACATTGTTATATGTATTTCAAAATCAGGGCTCTTGTCCACCTAGAGAAAATGATGAGTAAGGCCAGTTCAATTACCAAGTCTGAACTCTTACAATTTGCAGTCTCTTGCAAAAACCACCCCTTTTGGCTCAGCACCTGTGGTTCAATGGGCTAAGGCGCCAGCCACGTACACCTGAGTGGTGGGTTCAAAACCAGCCTGGGCCCACCAAACAATAATGATGAATGCAACCAAAAATGGACCGGGTGTTGCAGCGGGCGCCTGTAGTCCTAGCTACTTGGGAGGCAGAGGCAGGAGATTCGCTTGAGCCCAGGAACTGGAGGTTGCTGTGAGCTGTGATGCCACAGCACTCTATCCAGGGTGACAGCTTGAGGCTTTGTCTCAAAAAAAAAAACAAAAAAAAACCACCGCTTTGCCCTCTGTACTCCAATCACACTGGATTTCCTTCTGTGCTTCTAATATGCTGTGTTCTTTCTTATGTTTATTCGTGCTGGATACGTGTGTATACATGTATGTAGGTACACGTAAGTGGGAATGTGGGAGGGTGGGGTGTGTGTATACTAGTAGACAATGTGTATGTGTATGCTCACCTGTATATGTATGGACAATTGACTGTAGTATTCCAACAAAAGGCAACAATCCCTAAATTCTTGCCAATTCCCATGCATTCCTTCACTCAATTACAGAAACTTTAAATTACTTCCTTTTAGCCTGAAGTCTAATCCTTTTTCTTCTTGTTAATAAGAAAAGTTAATTAAAAAAATAACAACAACAAAAAGAAAAGTTAATTTATAGGATTCTTTTTCTTGGAGAGGGTAAATACATATAATTTTGGCTTTTAAAAAATTATCATCAGGGCGGTGCCTGTGGCTCATTGAGTAGGGCGCCGGCCCCATATACCGAAGGTGGCGGGTTCAAACCCGGCCTCGGCCAAACTGCAAAAACAGAAAAACAGCCAGGCTTGGTGGCGGGCGCCTGTAGTTCCAGCTACTTGGGAGGCGGAGGCAGGAGACTCGCTTGAGCCCAGGAATTGGAGGTTGCTGTGAGTGTGATGCCATAGCACTCTATCCAGGGTGACAGCTTGAGGCTCTGTCTCAAAAAAAAAAAAAAAAAAAATTATCATCATTATTTTATGGCTTCTGCCTTTCTTAATAGCTATTAATATGGGATTCCAAAAAAGTATTAGGCTCGGCACCTGTGGCTCAAGTGGCTAAGGCGCCAGCCACGCACACCGGAGCTGGAGGGTTTGAATCCAGCCCAGCCCGCCAAACAACAATGACGGCTGCAACCAAAAAATGGCTGGGTGTTGTGGCAGGCGCCTGTAGTCCCAGCTACTTGGGAGGCGGAGGCAGGAGACTCGCTTGAGCCCAGGAATTGGAGGTTGCTGTGAGCTGTGATGCCACAGCACTCTATCTAGGGTGGCAGCTTGAGGATCTGTCTCAAAAAAAAAAATAAATAAATAAATAAAGGCCTTATTTCAAAAAAAGTATTAGAAGCTAGACTGAATGAGCTAAAAGAGCTAAAATGTAGGGGTGATGCCTGTGGCTCAAAGGAGTAGGGTGCTGGCCCCCATACAGCGGAGGTGGGGGGCTCAAACCCAGCCCTGGCCAAAAATTGCAATAAAAAGAGCTAAAAACTCTCAAAAAAGGGCTGCGCCTGTGGCTCATCGAGTAGGGCGCCGGCCCCATATACCGAAGGTGGCGGGTTCAAACCTGGCCTCTGCTGGACTGCAAAAACAGAAAAATAGCCGGGCGTTGTGGTGGGCGCCTGTAATCCCAGCTACTCCGGAGGCTGAGGCAAGAGAATTATCTAAGCCCAGGAGTTGGAGGTTGCTGTGAGCTGTGTGACGCCATGGCACTCTACCAAGGGCTATAAAGTGAGACTCTATCTCTACAAAAAAAAAAAAAAAAAAAAAAAGCTTAAAAAAAAGTCTCAAAAAAGCTCTAAATACACAAAAGACTAAACTTGCTTGATAAGAAATTTATAACAAATTTTTTTCATTACATTTATGTTCCTGGAAAGCATAAAAACATTTAAAAGAAATAAATCCACAGCCCTAACTAAAAAACAGAGATGGGGCGGCGCCTGTGGCTCATCGAGTAGGGCACCGGCCCCATATACTGAAGGTGGCGAGTTCAAACACGGCCTCGGCAAAACTGCAAAACAGAAAAATAGCCGGGCGTTGTGGTGGGCGCCTGTAGTCCCAGCTACTGGGGAGGCTGAGGCAAGAGAACTGCCTAAGCCCAGGAGTTGGAGGTTGCTGTGAGCAGTGTGACGTCACGGCACTCCACCAAGGGCGATAAAGTGAGACTGTCTCTACGAAAAAATAAAAAATAAAAAACACAGATAAATTACTCAAAATAGGATACTTTATAGTGTTTATATGTAATTGTCCCTATTCTGTCCAATTTGTCTCCCTTTCCCTCTTAAGTTGTCTTGCCAAAAGCTAAAAGGTTTGTGAAGCAAAGTTTCAGGACAACATGCCTGAAGCCAAGATGAGTCCTGCTTTCTGCCATCTCCCATTCTGAACTTCTCTCTTACCTTCCTGGGTCTAAGTGGGTGAAAAGGGCAGCCAGGATAACCAGTCTTATGGAAAAGCACGAAGGTAGGGGAAAATTTAGTTAACTTACCACCACCTCCTCAAACTCCTGGGTGGCTTCCACAACCATCTTTTTAACTACTTTTTCATTCTCCTTCATCTCTTCCTTCACATATTCTTCCTCAGGCAAATCTGGAGTTCTCTTATTCTGTGGTTCTATTAAAGAGAAAACCACCACAGACTAGCATTAGCCTCTTTTTACATAAACTAACAATGCAGAAATGCTACGTGAGCTCTGGGCCAGGAGCGAGCCTGCGCTTTCTCTTCTGTTATATTAGAAGACATCAGAAAAGCACAAAACATACACACTCAATAATTTTTACATTTCTGAAAAGTTGTACTATTCAAATGTTGATACTATTCTGATGCTCTGACATATGAAAATACTCGTTTAACTTATTTTTTGCTTTGTACTTACCAATTCTGCAGATTAACAAAAATGTAGTTAGAAGCAGTGTCTGAAATGGAGATTAACATTTAGTGTTTATTTGGGAGTGCTCTTGGGAAAATACTCTGGCAGAAAAGGAAAGCAGGAGTGGGCAGATAAGGAAGCTGAGTTGTGAAAAAGCTCCAACAAGGCCTCAGCCAAAACCATGAGGAACTCTGGAGCTGAGAACGCCCTACAGAGTTAACCAAGCTGAGTCAAAAGAGCAGAGCCTTTATAACTCAGTACAGATCAGGTACTGGATCCTGGTAGCCCTAAGACAGAGCGTGGTAGCTCTCCCAGCAGGTGAAGACAGATCTGGGTGGTACACCACAATCTACCACCTACCATTTACAAAAAGAAGGGGCCTCCTGGATTTAAACATCCTCTTGTTTCTCCACTCACATCTTGTTCTTTTGAGGATTTAAATATACCCCTTTCCTATTTACTAAAATTTACTAACAAAGGGGCAGCAAGAGAAAGTTTTTTTGTGATGGAATTATTCTGTATTCTCATTTTGGTAGTGGTTAGACAAAGCTACATATGTTAAAACATATATATTAACAACTGGAAAATAAGATGGCAGTTCCTAAAAAGTAAACAAAATTATATGATCCATCAACTGTACTTCTAAAAGAATTGAAAATTGGGTCTCAAACAGCAGCATAATCATGTTTACAGCAGCATTATTCACAACAGACAAAAGAGAAAAACAACCCAAATGCCCATTGACAGATGAATGGATAAACAAACACACAATAAAACTGTTCCTTCATTCCTTCTTCTTCCCCCACCCCCAACAGTTTTTGACCAGGGCAGGGTTTGAACCCGCCACCTCTGGTACATGGGGCTGGCGCCCTACTCCTTTGAGCTACAGGCGCCGCCCAAGACTATTCCTTCTTAAAAAGGAATGAAATTCTGACACGTTACAACATGGATGAAGCTTAAAGATACTACACTAGGCAAAATAAGCCAGATGTGAAGGACAAGTATGATTCCACTTACTGAAATACCTTAAGAGATTAAATTCATGGAGACAAAAAGTAGAATGGTGGTTTCCAGGAGGCAGAAGGAAGAAGGGAGTCAATGTTCCACGGGCATGGAGTTTCAGTTTTAGAAAATAAGTTCCGAAGACAAGACCGTGTGATGGCTGCTCAACAATGTGAATGTACTCAATGCCACCAAATACTTAAGCCAAGGGTGGTGGGTTTGAACTCAGCTCCAGCAAAACCGCAACAACAACAACAAAAATAGCCAGGCTTTATGGCGGGTGCCTGTAGTCCCAGCTGCTCAGGAGGCTGAGGCAAGAGAACTGCCTAAGCCCAGGAGTTGGAGGTTGCTGTAAGCTGTGTGATGCCATGGCACTCTGCAGAGGGTGATAAAGTGATACTCTGTCTCTACAAAAAAAAAAAGAAGAAGAAGAAAGAAAAGAAAATTATAGACAAATATCACTAATGAATATTGATGCAAAAATATTCAACAAGATCCTAGCAAACAAAATCCAGCAACAAATCAAACAAGTTATACTCCATGACCAAGTGGGTTTTATCCCAGTGTCTAAAGGCTGGTTTAGTATATGTAAATCTATAAATGTAATTCAGCACATAAACAAATTAAAAATCAAAGACCATATGATTCTCTGAATTGATGCAGAAAAGCTTTTGACAATATCCAGCATTCCTTCATGATCAGAACACTTAAGAAAATGGGTATAGAAGGGACATTTCTTAAACTGATAGAGG
>CAUYRH010092971.1:0-14377 GCA_963574655.1 Perodicticus potto
AATTCATGGTAGCATGACAGTGAACAGGGAGATATGGTTGACTGTCTCCACAGGCACTCCCCTACCTGGGTAATATTTATCATGGCAGCATTTAGAGCACCTAAAGTTTTGGAAAACATCTTTAAGTACCTTTATTGAAAGATGTAGTTCACCCTTTTCAAGTGTACAATTTTGTGCTTCTTAGTATATTCACAGAATTGTACAGCTATCATCACAATCTAAATTCAGAACTTTTTATTCTCCCCCCACAAAGAGAAAGTCAATACATACTAACAGTCTCTTTCATCTTCTCCACCATCCTCCCCCACCTCGCCTCTACTCCTAGCTTGCATTGTTAGGTCTTGTCTTTATGTTTCTTTGCATGTTCAATCATAGTATAAGTGGTCTTTTGTAACTGGCCTTTTTTGCTTATCATAATACTTTTAAGGTTCATTCGTATTGTAACATACATATACACTTCAATCTCTTTCAGTGTTAAACAATATCCCATGATAAGAACAAAGCCCATTATACTTATCCAATCATCTGTAGATCCCATTTACATGATTGAAGAAGTTCTCTTCTAGTCTTAGTTTCTTAAATGGTTTTCATCTTCAAGATGTAATGCTTCTCTCAAATGCCTTTTTAGGGTCTCTTGACACAATCGTGTGGTTTTTCTTCTTGGTTCTATTAATGTAGTGTATTCTATTAGGTGATTTTTTCCTTTATGAAATAGACTCCATTTATTGTTATGAAATCAAATTTGGTGCACATGTTTATAATATATTGCATGCTACCAGCTTCTTCTGCACATGCAGTCCATTGTGTATTTGAGACCATGTTTTCCCCCTCTGTCCCAGAAAAATACAGTGGTACCATCATAGCTCTAGTCAATGCAACCTGCTTGCCATAAGTTATCTTCCTGTCTTTATCCTCCTCAGCATCTGGGAGTATAGGTACATGTCGTCAGTGCTGGCTAACTTTGTATTATTTTCTGGACAAGTGGGATGTCACTAAGTTGCTCACTCTGGTCTGGATCCCCTTGCTTCAAGTGTCCCTATTTTCTGGGCCTCTTAACGTACTAGGATTATAGGTGTGAGCTACGGTGCTCATACATACTTTTGTTTTGATGAAGGTTCCTCTCTATTTTCACAAAAGATAATATCCTGTAGATTAAAAATAATATTTTTATTCAGATACAATTCACACATTCTACAATTCACCCATTTCAAATATACAGTAGAAGACTTTACTTTCAGGGATCACTTGTATTGTTGCTAATTTGTTACTAGATTCATTTTCTTGAATATGTAGGAGAGAAACAGACTGCAAGTGAGAGAAGGAACAAAGAAAGGGATTAAAAAAGAAGAGAAAGGAGGGAGAATGGGAGAGAGAGATAGAATATATGGTAGGAAGAATGCATAAAGGGAGGGAGAAAGAGAAACAAAGAAAGAGGAAATTACCAATCTTGGTGGCTTTCAACTATAATTCTAACACTCTGGGAGACTGAGAAGACTGAAATTCTTGAACTAGGTGGTCCTGAGAACACAATGACACAAGTCAGACCGTGTCTCTTCTATAAAATAAAAGAATTATTAAGGCATTATGGCAGGGTCTGTAGTCCTAGCCATTTGTGTGACTGAGGCAGGTGGATAGCTTCAATGCTGGAATTTGTGGTTGCTATGATATAGGCTGGCCAAGAAAGTCTATCCTGGACCACATAGGGAATGTAAATTACAATAATATGCCACACACACACATGTCCAAACAAGATACCAAACCAACAACAAACATTTCGATCATCTAAGAAGAGCAGAATTACCTTGATGGTTCATGAAAAGTGGACATGTTCTAAAACCTGTGAAGCTATGACCAAGGTGAGATTGTGGCCAGGCATAGGAAATTAGTAAGGTTCAATAAAGTGGATCATTTTAGATATATGTCAAAACAGGTCCTTGAAACAGCATCTGACTTGAGTGACTCCATCCAGTTTTGTCAGCTGTGATGCAGCTTGAGTCAAAGTGCTGTACAAAATCTTAACTGTTCATGAACCTTATGCTGGAAACTAAAATGTCATTAATATCAATAAGGCACAAATGGGAGAACATTTCCCTCTCTGCAGATGGAGGGCTAACAAGTTTTCTGTTCCAAACCTTCATGACAACAGCTGAAGTGAGCAGCGTTGCTCACTTAGTATCTTTGACCACAAGCCTGGATCCCAAGACATTACAAGATGAAGTCACTACATGGTCGCAGTGGATGACATCACAATGGGTGTTGCCCCGTGTTACCATCTTCAAGCTTAGCCCCATTCATGCAAAGCCTGTGTAGTGGCTGTCAGGGATTTTTGTTCTTGTTGTTCTTGTATTTCAAACTGTTACAAAAGCCTGGGGTTCTTTTCTCCACACTCAATTCCTGTTTCACAAAGTTTCTTTGTATCTCTGTGCAAAGGTTCTCAAGGAGACTTTCTTTCTTTTTCGTGTCATGGATTTGTAAGAAAATGGAACAGTGTTGTTTACACCTACTGCTGCCCCAGGAACACATGCATCAATTTCAGGCATTGATTTCCCAGACTTGGCAGGTATGTCAAGAAGACAGTTCTGCTTTCGTACTTCTGCTTTCTTGGTGTTTCACTTCTTTCTCTAGAATAGGCTTGATTTGAAAAAAAAGTTGTCTCACTGAATGCCCTCTCTTAACATTGGGATAGGCATCGTGTTCAGTAATGTCCTCCATAGCTCCAGTTATTTATGAAGATCATTGGAAATAATAGGCTATCTCAACTGTTCTAACATTTCTGACCTCAGTGTCAAGGGTGTCCAAGCTTTTGTCTTCTCTTAGCCACGTATGTTGGGGTAGAGTTCTGTTGGGCCACACATTGAATACACAAACACTAACGAAAACTGAGAATTGACAAAAAGATTTGTGCAGGATTTTGGTAATATCTGGCACCAAACGCGTGAAAAATAGTGCAGACATAATCTGTACATGTCATAAGGACCTGAGAATTAGACAGTCCTCAAAGCCCCATACAGGGACATTTTTAACTAAAGCTCAATGACTTTTGATAAACATGACTAAAATATTTGGTTTCAAGGCAGGCCAAGGGGGGTTGATCCCATAAGCTCAGGTGTTGGAGACAAGACTGAGCAACAGAGAGACACCCTCAGCCCCGATACTCCACCCGTTTTCTACTAAACTAGAAAAGGTAGCCACTCCTTATGGCACATGCATGTCAGTCCAGCTTCTCAAGAGGCTGAAGCAGGAGGATCCCTTCAACCTAACAACTGGAGGTGGCTGTATTCTACGTTGATGCCATGACTCTTTAGCCTCAGCAACAGAGTGCGAGTCTGTCTCTTTAAAAACAAACAAGCAAACAAAACTTAGAACGAAAGAAATTTTGTTATTCACAGTTTCCACGAGCAAAATTACAAGGATTGGTCAGTAGTCAGTTGGAATAGGGGACTACATAAATGAGCAAGTTTATTGTGGGCTGTGTGTGAAGGAATGAGTGAGTCAGTACAAGCAGGTTTGGGAATGATTAGTTGAGGTATTGTCAGTGGATCTGAAATGTAGGGGTAGTCCAGAGATTTCTCGGATCTGGCCATGGAGAGAATGGGGCAAGGAAATAGTTGTGCAGATTGAAAGAGCCCCACAGAGGAGGTGGAGGGGATGTAAGTCTATCCTGGGTAGCATAAGGAAACTGTATCTCAAAAATTTTCCCACCACACACAAACACACAGACAAAAAAAAAAAAAAAATAGCAAACATTTTCAACATCTAAAAAGATCAGAATTCCCTTCATGGTTCAAGCAACGTGGACATATTTGAAGACCTGTGAAGATATGACCAAATTGAGGCTGTAGCCAGGCATAGGAAACTAGTAAGCTTCTATGAAATGGATCTTTTTAGATATGTGTCAAAACAGGTCCCTGAAATAACATCTCATTTAAGTGACTCTATCCAGTTTTGTCAGCTGTGATGTAGCTTGAGTCACAGTGCTGTACAAAATCTCAACTGTTGTGTGAACCTAGTTCCAGAACTCAACTGTCATTAGAATCAATGAAGCACAAATGGGAGAACATTCCTATCTCTGTGGAGGGAGGGATAAAAAGTTTTCTGTTCCAAACCCTTCAGGGATACCAGCTGAAGTGAGCAGAAAAGGCCACTTAGTATCCTTGACCACAAGCCTGGATCCCAATTCATTACAGGATGAAGTCAATACATTGTCACAGTGGATGACGTCACATCGAGTGTTGCCCCCTGTTACCATTTTCAAGGTTAGCCTTATTTTAAGCCTGGGTGGTGGGTGTCAGGGCTTTTTGTTGTTGTTCTTGTATTTCAAACTGTTGCAAAAGAGTGGGGTTCTTTTCTCCACACTAAATTCCTGCTTTGCAAAGTTTCTTTGTATCTGTGTGCAAAGATATTCGAGGAGACTTTCTTTCCTTTCACATCATGGACTAGTAAGAAAGTGGAAGAGTATGGTTTACATGAACTACTGCTCTGGGATGTTGTAGACCAGGAACCCAAGCACAAAGATCAGGCACTGATTTCAAATACCTGGCAGATACATCATACAATTCTCAGTTCTACTTTCATGGTGTTTTACTTTTTTCTTTCTCTAGAATAGGCTTGATTTGAAAAAAAAAAAATGTATCTCACTAAAAGTCCTCTCTTCACATTGGGAAAGGCACTGTGTCCATCAACGTCCTCAATAGCTCCTGTTCTTTATGAAGATCTGTGGTAATATCAGCCAATCTGGAAAGTTCCAACATTCCTGACCTCAATGCCAGGGGTGTCCAAGCTTTTGGCTTCTCTTGGCCACATAGGAAAGAGAAGTATTATATTGGGCCAAACATTGAATACACAAACACTAATGAAAACTGATAAGCAAAAAAGGATTCTTGCATGATTTTGGTGATATCTGCTACCACAGATATTCAAAATAATCCTGACATAATTCACATGTGTCATTGAGGCCTGAGGATTGGACAGTCATTAAAACCCAAGAAAAGGAACTTTTTAACTAGTGCTCAATGACTTTTGATAAGCATGACTGAAATATATGGATGCTCTGGAAGGCCAAGGGAGGTTGATCCCCTGAGGTTAGATGTTGAAGACAAGGCTGAGCAATAGCAAGATATCCTCAACCCTGATCTCCCACCCGGTTTCTACTAAATTGGAAAAGTTAGTCAGGCATTGTGGCACTTGCCTGTAGTTCCAGCTACTTAAGAGGCTGAGGCAGGAGGATTCCTCCAAACCAGGAGGTGGCAGTGACTGTGTTCTAGGCTAATGACTTGGCACTATAGCCTAGGCAAAAAAATGAGAGTATGTCTGATTAAAAAAATAATAATTGAAAGAAAGAAATTTTGTTATTCACTGTTTCCAGGAGCAAAAGTGCAAGGATGGGTCAGTCCAGTGGAATAGTGGAGCAAGTTTATTGTGGCCCATGTATGGAGGAAAGAGTGAGTCAGGACAAGCAGGTTTGGGATTGCTTAGTTGAGATATCATTAGTGGATTTGAAGTGTAGGGGTTGTCCAGAGTTGTCTGGTAACTGTGGAGTAACTGGGGCTAGGGAATATTGGCCCTGATTGACAGAGCCCAACAGAGGAGATGGCAGAGACACTCTGGATTGGTTAGTGTGCATATAAAAAGCCTGATTTTGGGCAAGAATTTACTGTGGGACCTTTTTCCAGGGGACTGCAAAAATCTAGGCTATGTCAAAGGGTAAGAATTGCATCAAATCAGAAGACGTGAATAATGTAGGATTTAGGAAAACTATTCCCTTTTCATATAGTGTTTTCTCTAATAAACATCCAATCTAGGGGTGAACTTTCAAAACTAGATCTGTGATAAAAAGATAAAAAGAGGGGTAAGTCTCATAACAATGGTTTTCTTCATTTCTATATTGAGAAAGAGTCTCTTTTCTTGGCCCTTGGTACAGTGTCCTGGTATCATAGCTTGCTGCAATCTTCATGTGTTGTCATCAAGTGAACCTATTCCCTCAGCTGGGACAACAGATGCCTGCACAACATCCAGCCATTTCTGATTCTTCAGAGATTGCAGTCTCACCCTTTCTCAGGCTTGGCTACAACTCAGAAGCTAAAACTATCCAACTGAATCCGCCTCTCAGAGTGCCAAGATGGCAGACGTGAAGCACCACTACTGTCCGCACACAATAATTTTAAACATAACACCACTTCAAGGTGATATTTTCTGCATAGGATGTGTTGGGAAGTTTTCCTTCTTTTTCTGGTGCTTTGGAAAATGTATGATCTCTAGATAAGTTCCTCATTAAACATTTGATAGAATTTCGATGTATCTAGTCCAGGATTTTCCTTTTTTGGAATATTGGGTCTAGTTGAAGAGATTTCAGTGATGAATATTGGTCCATTTGAGATTTATAATTCTTTCTGCTTGAGTCTAGGAAAATGGTGTGCTTGCAGGTATTGCTCCATTTCCTTCAGATTTTCTTAGTTCTGGGAATAGAGTTCTTTTGTACTAATCATTGAGGGTATCTTGAATTTCTGAGGTGTCTGTTGTTATTTCTCCTTCATTTTTTTGGACAGAGGATATTAGGACATTAGAGATGTTACATTTCTGTTTATGGTTAGGTTGGCCAAAGGTTTCTAAATTTTATTAATCCTTTCAAAAAACCAACTTTTTGATTTGTTGATCTTCTTCATGATTCTTTTGTTTTCAAATTCATTTATTTCTGCCTGACATTTGGTTATTTCTTTTCTTCTGCAAGGTTTGGGGTTGGAATGTTCTTCCTCCTCCTATTGCTTGAGATGACCCATGAAGGTGTTGGCTTCCTCTCTTTTTATTTTCTTGATGAAGGGCTGATAACTAGAATTCATAGATAAGTCAAAGTAATCAAAAAGAAAAGAACAAATAACCCCATTTCTATGGCCAGGGGGAAGTGAACCAAAACTTCTCTGAAGAAGACAGGCACGTGGCCTCTAAACACATGACAAAATTCTCATCATCTTTAATCATCAGTGAAATGCAAATCAAAAGCCCTTTGAGATATCACCTAACTCCAGTAAGATGTGCCCACATCACAAAATACTCAAACCACAGATTTTGGCATGGATGGGGAGAGTAGGGAACACTTCTACACTGCTGGTAGGAATGCAAGCTAATACAACCTTTCTGGAAATAATTTTGGAGACTACTGAAGAAACTAAAAGTAGACCTACTATTTGATCCCACAATTCCTCTACTAAGAAAATACCTAGAGGAAAAACAAATCATTTTACAACCAAGACATTTGCACCAGGATGTTTATTTCAGCCTAATACATCATTGCCAAGATATGGAAACAGCCAAAGTGTCCATCAACCCATGAATGGATTAACAAATGATGATATATGTACACAATGGAATACTACGCAGTCATAAAAAAGATGGAGATTTAACATATTTTACGTCTCCTTGGATGGCAGTAAAACATATTCAACTTCTTAGTAAAGTATCTCAAGAATGGAACAAAATGCATCCAAGGTACTCAATACTTTTATGAATTCAATATAGAATCATCGGGACATTTTTATGAATTGTAAAACATAACTACATTTCATAAAGTAAAAGGAAGTGGAGAGAGAGGGGAGTTGATGTGGGAGGCAGGAGGAGGGAGGATTTTGAGGGAGGACATCAACAAATGTGCATGATGCAATAGAACATTTCAAAACTATAAAGAACATAATTGTGATGGCTGTCCTAATCAGTTCAATGTAAGCATTTCACATTGTATATCAAATCAATACAGTTAACCCCATATATGCATAAAGGTACACATTTATGATTTAATAAAACCAAATAAAAGATATAAAAAATAAGTAAAAGTATAGAATCTGAAAAAAATATATCACAACTTCAAGGCTTGGAGTGGTGACTCACACATCTAATCCTAACACGCTTGGAGTAGTGGCTCCCACCTGTAATCCTAACACTCTGGGAAGCAGAAGTGGGTGGTTAAAAGTAACTGGGAATTGGGGAGGGGTACTTGTACTCCCAGATACTGAGGATTCTCAGGCAATAGGATGTCTGAAGACCAAGAATTTGAGATTGCTGTTAGCTACAATCACAACAGGGCACTCTACCCAGGGTAAAGGCACAAGACACTGTCTCAAAGGAAAACAAACAAACAAAAAACCCTACTACAATAGTACAGATCGATATGCCTTCCATGTCCATTCATAGTAAGCATTAGTGTGAGCAGGGAGACAAGTTTGACTCTCTCATCACCACTCTCCCTACCGCGGTAATTGTTATTCTGGTAGCATTTAGAGCATCTAAAGTATTGGAAAACATGTTTAAGTAGATTTATTTAAATAGGTCACCCTTCTCTGTTTTTTTATTAAATTGTAGCTCTGTAAATTGATGCAATCATGAGATACGATGTACTGGTTTTATATACCATTTGAAATGTTTCTATCAAACTGGTTAATATAGCCTTCACTGCATTTTTTTTCATTATTGTGTTAAGACATTTATAATGTTAATTTACACTTAGTAAATTTAGCATGTACCCTTGTAAAATGCAATTCTGTGTTTCTTAGTATATTCATAGAATTGTACAGCTATCATCACAACCTAATTTCAAAACGTTTTCTTCTCCCCCTACACAAAGAAACTCAATACCTACTTTCAGTCACTTTTATCTTCTCTACTACCCTCTCCTACCTCCCCTCTAATCCTAGCATTCATTGTTTGGCCTTGTCTTAACATTTTCTCATATGTTCAATCATAGTATATGTGGCCTTTTGTAAGTGTCCATTTTCCCTTATCACAATGTTTTTAATGTTCATTCCCATTGTAACATAAACATGCACTTCATTCATTTATTAAGTTAAAAAATAATCCAGCACATGAACTTAGCACATAATACCTATCCTATCATCTGTTGATCGCATTTACATTCCTGAAGAAGTTCCATTCTAGTATTACTTTCTCAAATGATTTTCATCTTCAGGATGTCTTCCATCTATCAAATGTCTTTTCTTTGTCTCTGGACACAACCATGTGATTTTATTTCTTTGTTGTATTAATGTAGTGTATTCTATTTGTTGATTTACCTTTATTGACAAAGACTTGATTCACTGGTATGAAATCAAATTTGATGAACATATTTATAATATTTTGTATACTACAGGACTTTTTTTGCAAATATAACGTCTGTCACTTATATATTTGAGGCCGTGTTTCCCCCTTTTATCCCAGAAAAATACAGTGGTACAGTCATAGATCTAGGTAATGCAACCTGCTTACCTCATGTGATAGTCCTGATTTGATCCTCCTAAGTCACTGAGAATATAGACTGTTGCCACCCCTGCTGGCTAAGTTTCCCTTTTTTTTTGACAAATGGGGTCTCAGTAAGTTGCTCAGTCTGCTCTGGAACCCCTCTATTCAAGTGACCCTAGTGCCTGGGCCTGTTAAAGTGCTAGGATTATAGGTGTCAGCTATGATGCTCATCCATAGTTTTCTTTTGATAAAGGTTTCTCTCTGTTTTCATATCTGATAAGAGCCTGTGGATTTAAAAATTACATCTATAGTTGGATAATTCACACACTCCACAATTCACCCATTTCAAGTATATAGTTCAAGACTATACTGTCAAGGATCACTTGTATAGTTTCCTCATTTTTTCCTAGAGTTTTTTTCCTGAATCTGTAGAACAGAGAGAGAGGGAAAGTGAGAGAGAGATGTTAGAAAGGGATAAAAGAAAGAAAAGAAAGGAGAGAGAGAGAGAAAGAGAGAGAGAGAGAGAGGAAGAATGGAGAGAATGAGAGGAAGAATGGATAAAGGGAGGGAGAGTGGGTACCCAAGAAAGAGGAAATGAACAACCATAATGGCTTACACTTATACTCCTAGCCCTCTAAAAAGCTGAAATGAGTGCAATTCTTTAACTGGGTGGTGCTGAGAACACAGGGACCAAGAGTCAAACCATGTCTCTACTACAAAATTGAAGAATTATCTAGGCATTGTTACAGGGTAGGTAGTCCTACTCATTAGGGAGGCTGAGGCAAGAGGATTGCCTGCATCCTGGAGTTTTAGGTTGCTGTGTTCTAGGTTGAGGCCATGTAAGTCTATCCTTGGAAACATAGGGAAACTATATCACAATAATACCTATCCATAATACCCTTACACACACACGCATGCCCAGACAAGAAAGCAAACTAACAGCAGACATTTTCATCATCTATGAACACCAGAATTACCTTGACGGTTCAAGACAACTGGGAAAGTTTGAAAACCTGTGAAGATATGAAAAAAAATGAGGCTGAAGCCAGGCAGAGGAAATTGGAAGCTTCTATAATATGGAACAATTTAGATATGTGCAAAAGCAAGTACTTCAAATAGCATGTCACTTAAGATACTCCATCTAGTTTTGTCAGCTGTAATGAAGCTTGAGTCGCAGTGCCTTACAAAATCTCAACTGTCATGTGAACCTAGTGCCAGAAACTCAACTGTCATTATACTCAACAAGGCACAAGTGGGAGAACATCCCTCTCTTTGTGGATGGATTTCGAACAAGTTTCCTGTTCCAAACCCTTCAGGGATGCCAGCTGAAGTGACCATAAAAGGCCAAGTAGTATCTTTGGCCACAAGCCTAGATCCCAGATGAAGTCACTACATTGTCACAGTGGATGACATCACATGGGTGTAGCCCCATTTTACCATCTTCAAGCTTAGCCTTATTCATGCTAAGCCTGGGTAATGGGTGTCAGGGTTTCTTGTTCTTGTTGTTCTTGTGTTTTAAAATGTTACAAAAGAGTGGGGTTCATTTCTCCACACTCAATTCCTGTTTCACAGAGTTTCTTTGTATCTGTGCAAAGGTATTCAAGGACACTTTCTTTCCTTTTCACGTCATGGATCTGTAAGAAAATGGAAGAGTGTGGTTTACACTTGCTGCTGCCCTGGAATGTTGTAGACCAGGAAACAAAGCATGAAAATCAGACACTGATTTTATAGACATGACAGGTATGTTACACAATGCTCAGTTCTACTTTCATGGTCTTTTACTTCTTTCTCTCAAATAGACTTGACTAGAAATGTAGGTGCCTCACTGAATGTCCTCTCTTAACATCAGGACAGGAACTGTGTTCAGTAATGTCCTCAATAGCTCCAGTTATTTATGAAAATCATTGGTCATATCAGCCTAACTGGAAAGTTCCAACATTCCTGGCCTTAGTTTCTAAGCTTTTGGCATCTTTTGACCACATAGGAATTAGAAGAGATATGTTGGGCCACACATTGAAAACACAAACACTAATGAAAATTGATAAGCTATCGCTTTTCAGCCTTTTGGCTAAGATCAAGTGAAAATTGATAGGCTAAAGAAATAGCCGCGCATAATTTTGGTGATATCTGCCACCACCGGAATGCAAAATAATCCTGATGTAATCCATATGTGTCATAGAGGCCTGAGGATTGGACAGTCCTCAAATCCCCAGAAAGGTTCAATTTTTTAGCTAGAGCTCAATGACTTTTGTAAACATGACTAAATTATTTGGATGCTCTGGCAGACCAAGAGGGGTTCATCCCCCAAGCTCAGGTGTTGGAGAAAATTCTGAACAGCAGAGACATGCTCACCCCCAATCCCCCACCCAGTTTCTCCTGAAACGGAAAAGGTAGCCAAGCCTGTGGCACTTACCTGTTGATTTAGATTCTTAAGAGGCTGAGGCAGGAGGATCTCTTCAACCCAAAAGTTGGAGGTGACTGTGTTCTAGGCTTATGCCATGACACTCTAGCCTGGGCAACAGAGTGAATGTCTGCCTCTTTAAAAATAAAAAAAAGAAAAACATAGAAAGAACAACATTTTGCCATTCCCAGTTTATAAGAGCAAAAGTACAAGGATGGGTCTGTAGTCAGTGGAATAGGGGACTACATAAAGGAGTAAGTTTATTTTAGCCAATGTATGGAGGAATGAGTCATTCAGTACAAGTGGGTCTGGAGTTGTTTAGCGGGGATATTGCCACTGGATCTAAAGTGTAGGGGTTGTCCAGAAATGGCCGAGACCCAGCCATAGAGTGATTGGGCCAAGGAAATATTGGCCCAGATTGAAATACCCCCAATGAGGAGGTGGAGGGGACACTCTGGATTGGATAGTGTGCATATGAAAAGCCTGATTTTAGGCATGAATTCACTGTGGGCACAGTGTATAGGGGACTGCAGTGAATCCAGGATATAAAAGGGTCAGAGTTACATAAAATCCAAAGGCTTCATTAATTCAAGTTTTAGGAAAACAACTTCTTTATGATGGAATAATTTCTCTAGTTTACATCTAATCTATGGGCAACATTTTGAAACTAGATCCATGGTAAAAAGTAAAAATGAGGGGTAAGTTTCATCATAATGGTTTTCTTCATTTTTATATGGAGACTGAATATCATGTCTTTTGCTCTCAGTAGAGTGTCCTGGTATCATAGCTTGCAGCAGTCTTCAATCGTTGTCATCAAGTGAACCTATTCCCTCAGCAGGGACTACAAGTGCCTGTACAACGTCTAGCTATTTTTTATATTTCTGAGATGGGGGGTCTTACCTTTGCTCAGGCTGGGCTCCAATTCAGAAGCCCAGACACTCCAACTGACTGGGCCTCCCAAAGTGCCAAGATGACAAGCATGAAGCACTACTGCTGGCCACAAACAATAATTTCGAACAAATCCACACTTGAGAGTGATATTTCCTTCACAGGATGTGTTGGGAAGTTTTCTTTCCTTTTATATGCTTTGGAAAAGTTTGTATAATATTGGTACTAGTTCCTCTTTAAAGGTTTGACAGAATTCAGATGTGTTTAGTCCTGGACTTTCCTTTATTGGGAGATTGTGTCTGGTGGAAGCTATTTCAGTGATAGTCAATTTGAGATTTTTGACTCTTTCTGTTTGAATCTAAGTAGGTGGTGTGATTCCAGGTATTGGTCCATTTCCTTCAGATTTTGATAGATTTGGGAATAGAGTTCTTTTGTAGTAATCATTGAGGATTTCTTGAATTTATCAGGTGTCTGTTGTTATTTCTCTATTGTCATTTTAGACAGATGGTATTAGAGATGCTACATTTCTGTTTATGGTTAGGTTGGCCAAAGGCTTCTCAATTTTATTAATTCTTTCAAAAAATCAACCTTTTGTATCATTGATATTCTGAATGATTCTTTTCATTTCAATTTCACCTAATTCTGGCCTAATTTTGTTTATTTTTTTTTCTTCAGCTGTGTTTGGACTGGAATGTTCTTCCTATTCTGTTTGCTTGAGATGACCCATTAAGGTGTTGGCTTCTTCTCTTCCTGTTTTCTAGATGAAGATATGATGACTAGAATCCATGTAGAATACAAACTCATCATTAAGAAAGGAACAAATAACCCCACTTCTATGTGTGCCAGAGATTTGAACAGAAACTTATGTGAAGAAGACAAGTACGTGGCCTCTAAACACTTGACATGCATTTAGGTGGTGCAATGTGGTGATTTGATATACAATGTGGAATTCTTACATACAACAGGGTAATAGAACGGTGTCCTTGCTTTTTCATTTGTTGGGGTAAAAACATTCATACTTTATTCATAATAGTACAGAAATGTATCATTGCATTATGCACATGAGAATACCAATGGAACTAAAAGTAGACCTACACTTTGATCCTGCAATTCCTCTACTAGGTAGATACCCAGATTAAAAAAAATCATTTTAAAATAATAACATTTGGACTATGACATTTATTGGAGCCCAATTCATCATTTAGAAGACATGGAAACAGCACAAGTGCCCATCTACTCATGAATGGATTAACAAATGGTGGTTTATATACACCATGGAATACTCTGCAGCCATAAAAAAGATGGAGACTTACCATCTTTTACGTTAACCTGGATGGAGGTAGAACATATTCTTCTTTGTGAAGTATGTCCAGAATGGAAGAAAAAGTATCCCAAGTTCTCAGGACCACTATGAATTCAATACAGAATCACCTACACATTCATACAAATGGTAAAACATTACTATAGTCCAGAAATTAGAAAGGAAGAGGACAGAGAGGGGAGAAGACAGGGGAGGCATGAGGAGTAAGGGTGTTTGGAGGTCTCACCTAATGTGCATGATGCAATGGAATATTTCAAAACTATTAAGAAAAGAATATATTTGTGATGGCTATTTCAATCAGAGTTAAGGACTGGAAGACAATTTTTCAGGCAACCGTAAATTAGAAGAAGAAAGAGATTGCAATCTTATTTTCAAATACATGTGGATTTAAAGCAATTAAAGAAAACAAAGACAAAGATGATCATTTTATATTGGTCAAGGGAAAAATAAAACAAGACATTTCAATTCCAAATATTTATGCACCCAACTTAAATGCTCCCAGATTCCTGAGACAGGCCATACTCAGCCTGATCAATATGATATCC
>CAUYRH010092972.1:0-33401 GCA_963574655.1 Perodicticus potto
CAATGTCTTTATATAGTGATTGAGAAAATGCTATGAAGGCTATCTCTCACAGTACAATCATAATGTTTCTGATTGTATATGAAGCACATTCTGCCCTATGATTGCACCAATGTACACAATTATGATTTAATAAAATTATTATAAAAACATAATAATAAAATAACATTATCTCATAGGAAAAAATAAATAAATAAAATAATTGCAAATTTTAACTTCCCATCCTTAAAATATCTCCATCAACCATCATTCATCAATTAGTTCCTGTTCGAATGATGTTTTACAGAGCCCTTAGGGAGGCATTTTAGCATAGCAGCGAAGAGTCTATACTCTGCAATCAAAGTAGTTTTGAATCCCAATATTATCACTTACTAGCTGTGTGACTTTGAGCAAATTGCTTGCTTTCTCCTTACTTCAGTTTCCTCAGATGTAAAATAGGGAAAGTAACTCTCATTTCAGAGAGTTACTGTAGGGAGTAAATGAGATAAAATGCATAAAGCTCTTAAAAATGTGCCTGGTGCTCTCTCTAGTAGCATTAGCTATTAATATTTTCACACATGTTATCTTATTTGATCGCCATAAAAGGCACCCATGGAGGAAGCAGGACAGATTTAACTTCACACATCTTGGAAACAAAGACCCACAGAGGTTAGAGGTTAAGTGACTAACTCACACAAAGAGTAAGTATTAGAGTGGAATGTTATTCTTCCCTTGTATCTTTGGTTCATAAACCTCGTTAGGTTATAACTTTTGGTTATACAAACTGAGAATTTTATAAAAGCTGTAAATAATTTCCTCTCTCTCACCCCCCAAAAATGCATATCCACAAACCACCCCAAATTTTGCCTATAATTTCCAGGGCGCAAGGACAACCTGAAGCTCATTCATGAACACTCACTGGACCCTGCTTCAGAATTCCCTGTTCTTGTCCTAGAAAATGATTCTTTTCATGGTTTTTCCCCAATTTCAAAGCTTGTGTCTGTTAATGATCCTCAGATAATATGGCAGTTAGAAGACTTGAAACACATCTTACAGCCCTCTCTGCATCATTTCCCATTTGTTTCCTGGTTGTCTTCGGCTCCCATAAACGAAAAATGAAGGTAATGAGTCCAGTTGTTTTTCTATTCTAACCCTTCTTAACCTACACCAAAATTAGATAAATGTTACCTAACCAAAACACGCAGAATTTCAAGCAGCTATCAACCTTTTTAAGGCTTAATTCATCTTTTTTTTTTTACTAGAAAATTAGAGACTATGTTACATATGAACACATGTTATCCGAATCTTTAGAATTTTTTGTTCTCTTATAACTGCCATTTTGCTTCCCAAAACATTTATACATCAATATCACCATTAAGTTTAGTCAATTTCTATTTTCTATTTCTTCAGATTTCCATGGGAGCAGAGATTAAGGGGAAAAAATGCATTTACCAGGAATTTAACAAAAAAAAAAATCTTATTTATCTTTGTTACTCATGATAATGAGTCATATTCTTAAGGACAGGCAGTTATGTGCATTTGCACAGCTGATGTCAGCTAAATTTTATGCAATCTCAGAGCACAGGAATGGCAGAAGTCTACTCTGGAGTAACTGGCACTTAACCGTAGGTGACACATAGTAACAATTTCTTAAAAACAAAACTACAATTATACACTAAGCCAGAAAGAAAAAAGTTGTTGGTCAATTTATAGTAATAAATTTTATATTAACATTGTTGACTTTCCAGTCTCAAGACCATTTTCATTTGCAAAATTAGACCAAATCCTAAAAACTGGAGTAGATAATACCTCCTCATTCATCTGTGCCAAAAAAGGGTTATACTTTCTAAGCTAAAGTAACATCAACCTCTCTACGAATTTTTAAGCCACTGAGTGATATATCCATGAGGAATAAAAAGGACATTTCAAACTACTGTGAAATAACTAAGCTCATTATCAGCTTCATTGTCATGCAAAAAGGAAAACATAGAAAACCTTTTGAGTTAGTGCAAGATGTTCTCAAGAAAGAAAAGAAAATAATATAACAAGTCAGAACACACATTCCAGGGGTACCAGACTACGTTTTTGCTTTGTTTTTCTTTTTGATTTTTCTCTCTGAGTTACTTGGAGAAAGAAAAGGAGGCCTGCAGTGAAGGCGACATGTCTGGCATAAAAAGCAACCATGAAAAGCAGCACGAGCCTCATCTGAGAGTGTGGATGTTTCCCAGCCACCTCTACCATGGTCGCTGTCCAAGAGTCACCAGTCCCACTGAAGGGTTCTCCAGAGAAACACAGCTAATAGGCGATAGATAGATAAATAGCTATAGACATATAAATACAAGAGATTTATTATGGAAGTTGATTTACATGAGTATGTAGTTCAAGAAATCCCATCATGTGTTATAGTCAAGCTGTAGAACTAGGAGAGCCAGTGGTATAATTCCCAAGTCACAGACCTAAGAGCCAGGGAGCCTGCTGGTATTAGCTCCAAATCATGCCCAAAGGTGCAAACACCAGGAGCATTATTATCAGATAGCAGGAGAAAAGGGCCATCTCAGTCAAACAGAAAGAGTAACTTCACTCTCCCTGTCTTTTTGTTCTATTCAGGCCTCTAGCAGGTAGGATGGGTAGCTCCTGCCCACATGAGTGACTTCTGATCTTCTTCACTCAGTGTACTATGTCAAATGCTAATCTCTTCTGAAAACCCCCTCTGTGGCACACTTAGATACGTGTTTTACCAGACATCTTAGCCCAGTCCATTTGGCACACAAAATTAACGATCATGAGTACTGTGTGGCTACACAATCATTGTTTCAACAATTACTGAGTGCCTACCAGGAGCCCAAGATTTTCCCGGCAGAGAGCGGTGACAGTATATCCAGCATCTCTCCTATCCCCATGGAGATACAACCAATAATGATTAGGAAGCATAAGTGCTGAAAGATGTAGATCAGTTGCCACGACAGCCTTGCCTGATACAATAAAGCATATTGAGCCAAGAAAGTACCCCAAGACCACACTGTTTATGCTAGCCAGAAACCCTACATGAGCCTATATCTACCAAACTCAAGGGTATGTTCTACCTCAGCCTATATCTCCAAACTCAAGGGTATGTTCAGTCTTTACACTCATTTGAGTATATAGATCTAAACATCAGGTCCAAGAGGTCAGGGCATTCTAAAGCCAAGGCCAGTGGCGTCGTAAAGCCAGGGCCTGAAGTTTTAGACACAGAAAACTCTAAAATTGAATCCAGAACGACCCTTATAACCCTAAGAGCAAAGAATTCCACATAGCATGTTGTACTTTTCAAAACACTTTTATAAATTTTGAGTCTCATGCCTTGGTGATGTTTAAAAGAAAGACATTATTATTCTCCTTTTATTATATATTTATTATCTGCAGGATATCATTTATTATATAACAGCTTTTTATGTCTTATAATTACTTAGCAGAGTATATATTAACACACACCAAATATATAAGGCACACATTTATTAGATGGAAACAATAATGTATTATTATGTATATCAATACCACATGTGTGCATTTGGGTTATTTAATATCTACCTATTCCACTAGGAGACTTTGCTACATGCACATGTTAGAACAGCACTAAGCACCCAGTTGGGTTCAGTACCTACTGGTTGAATGAGTGTTCGATGAATTTTACACTTGGGAATACAAGAATTACATGATCTACACATAGTGAACCAGGTAGTATATGGAAGTGACAAGACTGAACCTAAGTCTTCTGGATCCTTTAAGCTTACCCACCATCATAAGAAGGTAAGGAGGGAATGTCAAGGAACGTGGTTTTCTCTTCCTTCTTTCCATCTATCTACACTCTTTTCCTCCATTATACCCACCCTGTCATAGCTATTGGATCCATCAGTCACAAAAGCTATGGGTACCACCTCTGGAAACAGCACCCACAAGGAATTTGGTTTAACAATCTATCTTTCCAGGCTTGTGACTCACCATGCTACCTTCCTTTCCTTGGCTGAAATGAGCTGGTAGAACGTATCTCTGGTTAAATTTGGTTTTTTTAACCAGGTATTTTTAAAACAAAATACTTTGCCATTTGACTTTGGGTCACTTTGATTAAAAAAAATCATAAGTACAACCAGACAAAAATATCTAACAACTTCTGAGGTAACATTGGCATTGTTTAAACAAAAGAATTTCTGTGATTCTGACTACATGGAATGGTTACAGTGTTTTATGAAATATGGACTATGGGATGAAAGCAGGTGCCAGAATCAGCTGTGATAACTGCACAGAATTAGTCAGGGCTTTACTTGAGCATCAAAAACAAACAAAAAAAAATAGAGAAGTTTTCTTTTCCTCAAAATAATTTATCCATGGTCTCTGCTGTGGTGTTCAAAACTCTGGTATTAGTAAAGCCTTGGATTCAGACATAGAAGTCACTGTTAAAACAACAGTGGCCTTTTGTGTGGCCATCACAATCAAGTATCATATGCAAAAGTACTACTAGGTCAAATAAAATATTAGACAGGTTAACAGTTATATGACAATAATCTCAAAGACTGGGATAGAGAATGGGGATGTTTAAGATGAGCAATTACAAATAGTTCCTCTCTTTTTCTATTCCCAGTCCCACTGTTCTGGTTTAAGCTTGGATCATCTTTTTTCTTGATTTTTAATTAGCTCCGTGACTCTGGTTGCTTCAAATTTTGAAACTTTTGATTATTCCTCTGACTGCCAACTGAGTGATGAATGTAAAACATAAATCTGATCATGCCATTCTCATACTTAAAATGCATCTGGAGTTCCCTATCCCTAATGCTGAAATCCAAACTCCTTAACATATTTTTTTAAATGACCTGTTTCTTGCCTGCTTTTAAAGTCATACCTTCTCCTACTCTCCATTAGTGCCAAGCTATTTTTTTCTAACCATTTCCAAGGGAAGAAGGAGCAGTCTTCCTCTGTAGACCTTGTCAGGCCTTTCAGTTTGTTACAGCTCAGTTGACAATATTAATAATTAAAAGTTTCTGATTCCTTACAAAATTCCAGGCTCTTTGATACGTGCTTTAAATATCTCATTTAAAACTCCCAAAATCCACATCTACGTTCTTGTAACAAATCCATTGTTTTTGTTTTTTGCATGAGGAAACTAAAGCTTGTATAGGTTAAATAACTTGTCCAAGCTGGTGTTAAATGGTAGAATTAAACCCAAAACTCAGGTATGCTTATGTCCAGAGCACAGGATAATAACCACAATGTCATGATTAATAAACAAATAGAAACACAATAAAAAATGCCAACTCAATAACTGCATTCTGGATTCTGGAACGGAAACACACAGTGCAAATTCATTGTTGCCCTCATAGTGCTCAACATTTGGCTGACAGGAGAGGTTTCTTGGGAATGTGACATGTCTGACATAAGGGACAATATATTTTTGGTATAATTCCTTATACCAGTGTTGAGCCCATTAATGGTTCTTTGTAGGTAATAGATATTTTTGGCGTGAACAAGTGGAAAAAAATTCTTGGAAAAATCTGTGGTTTGCCCTTTCCTCCAGATTCTTAAAATAGAGGAGGTTAAGAAACACTGACACAGAACTAAGTATCTAAATAATATGTTAGATCCTCTTAGAAGTGCTAAGACAGAACTCTGCTGTGGGGCTGTCACCCGCACATCTTCAGCCTATTGAAGGGCACTCTGAGGGACTGGTAAAGATACTCCTCTATATTTCACCACATTTTCTTCTTTTCTGAACCCTTGGGGAAAATGGCTCTCTGGAATTAATTTTGTTTGTATAGGAAATTGTAATGCCTTAACTTTGAATCTGTGGAGCATCAGAATACAATTTTCTTTTCTTCTTATATTGTCTACTTAGATTCAAATCTCTAATATACTCTGAGCAAAACCTTGAAGTTCATGGCACAAAATTTAGCCTAAATTTTGACTTAATTTTAGTGACTTAAATCTTAATTTAATTTTATAAATCTACCCTTTTTTCACTTGCATAAATTTTCTCAACTACATTCATGTTATCCTTTGTGGCATATATTCATTATTCAACAAATCATGAATAAAGCCATCTATATACCTGAAGTGTTCTCATATTGTACCATTTTGTTCACTCATTCATTCAACATGTAATTACAGATCACATGAAGGTACTGAGAATAACACAGAAGTGAATGAAACAAATTAACTAAAATCCCTGTAAGTGTTATATTTTAGTTGTAGAGAAAGACAACAAATAAAGTAAATAATGAAAATACTAAGTGTACTAGGTAGTAATAATTACAAAAATGAGAAATTATCCCAAAATCGGGGCTGGGAAGTTCCAGAAGCTAGAAGGGTAAAGAGTAGCATAATATATGTAGGGCAGGACTCATCGGAAAAGGAATATTTTATTAAAGACTTGAGACAGGTGAGACACTGATCCATGAGGACATCTGGAAAATAGAAATTCAGAGAGCTAATGGGGGCCAGAGTGTGGAGGACCTTGGAGATTATTTTAAGAATGTTGACTTCTATGCTGAGGGAGGTGGAAAGGCACTGGAAATTTTTGAGCAGAAAATCAATGTGATCTAACTAATGTTTGAACAGAATCATTCTGGCTTCCCTGTTGAGAATAGACTTTGGGACATAAGGATGCAAACAACTAAACACCAACCAGGCTGGGAGTAAACATCAGCTGGCAGTTTTGTAAATTACACCTTCTAAAGAAGACACCATTGACTCCAAATCTGGGGAAGCAGCTTTGAACAAATGCTTCTTAAATCAATAAATATAACAGCTGTATTTAAAATGCAAGGATTTTATAGTTTTATAGAAAAGATCTATAACATTTTTTAAAAAGTTTTCAAAATGAGGGAAGACATAAACATCTAAAACCGTTTGCACTGACCATGAAAAGGAACAATCCAGGGGAAATTTTTGGTTTGTCAGGAAACTGAGAAGATGGCTACCTCCAGCAATTTTTTTCTGCCCAAGTTACACTCAGGAAAGTAAATATTGCATTTGCTTCTGTTCTCAAGGGCAAAATTCTAAGAGTACATAAATAAATGTCCTCACTTTATCCATTTAGCACGATTTCTCACACAAACAAAGTAGGATGAAAAGGCCAGTCTCGGCTCATCGCTCGTAGCACAGTGTAATGTTATGGCGCCAGCCACATGAACCTGGCCTGGGCCTGCTAAACACAATGACAACTATAACAAAAAAGTAGTCGGGCATTGCAGCCAGCTCCTGTAGTCCCAGCTACTTGGCAGACTGAGGCAAGAGAATCATTTAAGCCTGAGAGTTTGAGGTTGCTATGAGCTGTGATGCCACTGCACTCTACCAACAACAACAGAATGAGACTCTGCCTCAAAAAAAAAAAAAAAGAAAAAGAAAAGAAAAAGAAAAGGAAAGGAAAGGAAATGCCAGTTTTCACTGTGAATACTGTAAGACATTTGAGATTTATCCAGTGGTGTGCAGGTAAAACTATTTTCAAAAAATATTTTGAAAAAAAATAAAATCTTGATTTATGGCATTTGCCAATTTCCTTGGTATGAATAATCCTGCTATGGCCAAGTTTTTAACAAGATGTTGCTAAATGCAAAGCCAGTACCACCCAATGCCAACATACCTGTAGACTAATCAGTTACCGTCCTCCCCAGAATTAGAGCAGAAATAGTTATTATGTGGTATTTAGTCTAACCACCCACCCTCTGACCAATTGCAAAGGAAGGAATATAAATAACAAAGCACTCTACTTCCCCATCTCCCAGTCATATACTATTTGGGACAGAACAGACGGTTGAAATAGGTTGGGTTTGCAACTTTAAAAAAGGTCATGGAATGTGCAGTCATGACAGACTACTTCCTGCTGGCCACAGTCATTTTACTGCACATTCAGCTGTACACTGACTCTAGCAGCATCGATGAAACAAATAGCTGAGGGGTAGTCTCTGATTATATCTTGGTCTCCCATAGCCTCCTTGTTCCCATTGACCATACTGTTCAACCTAGAGCTGTCACTCCACTGTCATTGGAAGAAGATGAAGGTGTTTAAACACACCAAGAAAATAATTTCACTCTACCTCTTCACAGTTTTGCCTAGACTAGAAGTCATATAAAGTTGACCAATAGCACCAAGGAGACTAATTAATGCGATCCTGACTGACCCATATATATTCTCAAAAAGCTATATTTTCTTTCTTATGATGATTTTCCTGCCCCATCATTCTACTTTTGAAGCCTTGCTACTAACACTTGCCACTCCATGGTTTCCTGGGCAAAAATTAACTAATATTGTCTCAATTGTGACAGACTTTCTATTTGTGGCTGCACACAGATGGGCCCAGTTCTGTGTGTGCCTCCATTGCAACCATTCTGCTCTGAAATCATTTTAATTATGAAAAAAAAATCCTGAGTGGGGCTAAACTCAGCATCTATATTTCCACTTGATTTTTACTCTATAGGTTAAGTTCTATCATATGTTATCTATCAGGCATAGCATGGGGAATTTAAGAAATTATGTTTCTTCTCATTATTTTATTTTCCTGACTCTACATAACTCTGAAAATTTGCTTCTATGTACATCCCATGCCCTGATGAAAAGTATATGGCAAGCCCTAAGTTCAGGCTATTCAATTTGCTCAGAAAATGAGGTTGCTTTTTAGAGTTCCCAAGCATAAATGACAGAGCAGCATATCCTGACTCCACACACAGATTTGAAGATTCATGATCATATCTTTGGACTGATTTTAGTTCTGGTGAGAAATCCTCACTGAAAATAAGGAAAGTAAGAAGCTTCTTGCCGTTCTTAAGAGAGCTGCAGTATGAGCATATAAAACAAATAGCATTTGGGGTTTTGTTTGTTTGTTTGTTTTTTGTCTTTACCAGCATTTTCTCAGCCTTTATATAAGTCCCCTTAGTTGTAGTTTATAAACATTTTATTTCTGTGTCAGCTTACACATGCATTACTGTCCCCTCACTAAAATCCTCTCCCCATGAGGATACTGACCACATCAGTCTCCAGATTTTTATCCTCAGTGCCCAGAACAGGGTCTGGCACATACTGGCAGCAATAGATACGTGGGCATAGGTACATTTCAACTTTGGAGGGGGGTGTCTGCTAGTGCCTCAGTCCCTGTTGACTACTTGTCCTACATCAGAGTATTACCTCTCTAAATGACTGGCTGTGACTGTGAGACACATGGTGAAGAATCCAGATGTAGACCTGGGTCCTCCAGCTCCAGCAGGGAACAGACCCTGTGCCAGACCCCAGTGGGGAATTCTCTGAGCATTGAAGCACTCACCATCAGGGAACTTCCCTGCACCTAGCAAAGGACAGAGCCCGTGTTCAGAGACACCTAGCAAAGGTCATGGAAAGATACAAGCAAAAAGTGCCAGAGAGGTCTGGGAAATAGATTCTGACTCAGACACAGGAGTAAGACAGGGCTCCAGTTATTACAACTATGGAACATAGAAGGGCTTGGGAGTGGGGAAAAAACCCAATTATTGTAATTGATGGACAAAGTTAGAGCCAGATTGGAAACCAGGGAGATGGTGCTGATCTCAAAAGCATGTCTACCTTCAACTCTTTAAACCCCTATTTGTAAGGTTTAAGCTGATTCTGAGCCTGGAGTAGGTCTTGACCAATGTGTGGAAGTGAAGTGGCCCCAGCAGTAAAGAGTGAAGCACAATAGCTTTACAAGACATGTACCAAACATCCCAAATAGCCAGCTCATCTGCACACACACACACATGAGTATTTACTCCAGAATACTAAATCTACTTTCTCATATCAGCTTGAATATACTCTGAGAGAATTAGGTCTAGTGTGCTTAGCCTCACTTTATAGAAAGAATATTGAAACAAAGGCCCGGCATGGGGGCTCACACCTATAATCCTAGCACTCTGGGAAGCCAAGGTGGGTGGATTGCTTGAGCTCAGGAGTTGGAGACTAGCCTGAGCAAAAGTGAGACCCCCTCATCTCTCTGAAAACAAAAAAGAAAATAGAAAAATTAGCCAGGCATTGTGGCAGGTACCTGTAGTCCCAGCTACTAGGGAGGCTGAGGCAAGAGGATCGCTTGAGCCCAGGCCTTTGATGTTGCTGTGAGATAAGGATGCCACAGCACTTTACCCAGGGCAACAGAATGTCACAAATATATATAAACAAATAGAAATAAATGGATAAAAAGAATCTTGAGACCATGTGCAAGCTTAGACAATAGAAGGCATGTGGATGCGAAAACTTAAGTCTCTTGATTACCACGTTAAGTGTTCTTTGAAAAAGATGCTGCTGTTTGCCTTTTGTAGCCTAGAAATTTATATCAAGATTGTAGTATCAATTTAATTGATCATTAAATTGCACCTGTGGGCATGGTGCCCTAGATTTGAAGAAAGAATCCCAAGAGGGAAAGGTCTCAGGAGAGTGCAATGGTAACTTGTAAATTGGCTTCTGTTGAATTTAAGTCTTATTGTTTTTATTTTATTCAGAGGAAAAAATGAAAACAAAGTTTGATAAGGTAACTAAGAGCACAGGAGACTGAGCTCTTGGTTCTTCCTGACTCACCTTCATGAAGCACACATCATGTGTTAAATTAGACCACATAAAACAAGGCTGTCTGTTTAGGGCTGTCCCAGGTTCTTTGCCTGGAAACACAGGGCCTCGGGCAATTATAAAAGCCAGAGGCCATCAAAGGGTGTACCCCTGAGTGAAGCAACTCCTCTCCACTCACTCTACGTGGAGAGAGTCACTGACCTGAAGCTTGGTCCTCATAGCAGCACAGGTGGAAGAGAAAAGAGAGGTCTTACTGGCCATTGGAAATATAATACCGGTCCCCCACCAGCTCCCTTTGGAAGACAATGCATCCTTCTTCTTTCAAGTTCCCTTCTGAACCTTTCTGAGTCTCAGCATCCCCATCTCCTGGACAAATGGCAACCCTAATATACTTTGCAGGCTGGGAACGTTTTTAAATCTGAGCATCTAAAATAAAAGCCATGCCCATCAACTCAGGAATGGATTAACAAACTGTGGTATCTGTATACCATGGAGTACTATTCAGCCATAAGAAAAGATGGTGACTTTCTTTCTTTTGTATTAACCTGGAGGGAGTTGAAACACATCCTTCTTAGTAAAGTATCACAAGAATGGAAGAGCAAATATATTCAATGTACTCAATTTTATTAGGAAGCCAAGTTGGCAATTTAGCACATGCTCCCATAGGAGAAAAACTTAATTCCATTCAAGTAGGGGAGGGGGAATGACAAAGGGGGAGGGGTGTTGGTATGCTTCCACTTTAAGGGCACAATGTAGGGGTGTGTGGCACACCTCATGGGCATGGGACACAACTACAAATTCAAATACTGTTACCTAGTTGTTCGTAACTTCACAATAAAATTGAAAAAATATAAAATAAAAGTCATTGCCTAGGGATAATAATAAAATAAATTTATGGGAATCCTGAGTAGAACAGAAAATGTATACAATTGTTGCACTTTGCCTGAAATTTGAACCCTCAGTTATTGGGAGCATTAATGTTTTTGAGATTACAGCACATCCGGGGGATCCCCCCAAAAAACACTGGAAACACATTGTTTCTGGGTAATCGAATTTGTTGGTGTAGTCACTACTTACAGTACCTATCTGCTAATTGCTCCAGAACAGAGCTCTGAAGCCTATGGAGATGTTTATGGCTGCAGTTGCTCATAAAGTAGAAGTGTAAAAATATTCCTGCTGACTGTGCAGCAGGGGCCCTGGAAAATAATGAGTTCTAATAACCTTGTCCAGACTCACCATACTCTCCAGTTAGAATTCAATCTCTCTGACAGACAAAGTATAAGACAGAAACACCAGGAAATAGGTGTGTGCATGTGTATCCACATTTGAGACCACACAATGCTTCTTCCCTCCAGGGGTTTCATGTCATAGCTCTTTGATTTGACATATATAAATGTCCTGTTCCTTGTTCCAATAACAAATCCTGTGTGTTGATTATTTACCTTCCTTTCTCGATGAATTTTTTTTTTAACTTTAAGGTACAGATTCTTGCCTTCACAGCAGAAAATCCTCAGCATTAGTCATGGCCTCTGCTACATTAGAGTCTCCAGCTTAAAACAATAATTTCTGCCATATAGTAAAAGCTGTAGACGTTACAAAGAACTCTTGATCCAACTTCACTTGCCCTTCACAAGAGCCCTCAAAGAGCCTTCCTGTCCATTCCAGACACGAGGTTTGTCATGTGCCTGGCACTCTTCAGGGCACTGGGGTTATAGAGAGGAATAAGACTGCAAAGCCCTGGAGAAGTTTCCATTCTAATGGAGAGAAGGAGAGAATGAATACAAATAAGTAAATGAGGTGTATTTTGGTAACTGTAAGAGCTTCAAAGAGAAGGACTAGGGAGGAGGGTGGTGCTGTAAAGTTTCCTGGAGGTGGAGACAACTGAAGTGAGATTTAGATGACACAAAGGAGACAGGTGTGCAAAGAACTGGCAAGAAGTATCCCAAGAAAAAGGCAGCAAACTCAAAGATTAAAAGAGGAATTGGCAATGAACCAGCATGGTTGGGTGTGATGAGCGAGGAGGAAGAGAAAGAAAGAAGAGGATGGAAAGAAGAGGAGGGTTAAATCAAGTAGTCAGCAGGGGCTGGACCACGCAGGGCCTCACAGTCTTGCAAGGAGCTGGATTTAGTGTAGTTGCAATGAGAAGCCTTTAGAACATTTAATCCACATGGGGGACATGACAATAATCAAGAACAGCATTGAAACATTCAAGTAACAGAGCTAGACTGTCCACATTCAAATCCCCGCTCTTGTCAATTATAAGTCATGTGTGCTTGGACAGGCTTATCCTCCACTCCTTCAGTTTCTTCATCTATACAATGGAAAGAGATATGATATCCACCTTAAAGTATTTAAAGCAAGAGATTTAGATAAATAGATCAGAACAGGACCTGGTCAATAGTGAGTATTCATTCAGTAAATGTTAGTTTTAATTATTAGGTTTAAGAAATTATTCTGACAGCTCAGTGAGAATGGGCAGTGATATGCAAGAGTAGAGGCAGAGAAGCCAGTTTAGGAGGCTATTGACATTCATTTATAGATGGCAAATGGTAGAGGCTTAGATTAGGGTCAAAGTGATAGAAATAGTGAGTAGCTGAAATCAGAATCTAATTTGAATATTCTGCCAACAGGACTCACTAATGGAGAGAAAGTGGAAAGGGTGGTGGAGGGAGGGTCAATTTGACTCCTGTGGCATTTTTGTTCTTTCTGAGAACAGTGTAGATGGAGGTGCTCTGAAGCCTGGGAGTAAATGACGACAGAAAACCAATGTGTCTGCTCATTGGAGGTGTCTATTAGACACGCAAATACACAAGCCTAAAGACCAGGAAAGAGGTAGAATGAGAGTGTGCATAGCTATGGAAACAACTAAGAAAAGAAGGGAGACAGGAGAAAGAAGAGAGCCAAGGACTGAGTCCTGAGAATCTCCCACACTGCGAGGTGCGATGGAGGGGAAGGAAAAATCAGAAGACTGAAAAGAAAACAGAAGGAAGCCCAGAAGAGTATCCCAGAATCTTAAAGAAGAAATCATCTCAAAGCATCTGTGTCAAAAAACATCTAAAAGATAAAGAATAAAAAGGCAGAGACGTGAGAGGTGACACTAAGTATAGATAACTTGTGACCTATTAGTAAGAAAGTGGTATTTCTCAATGAACTTAGAAAAATGGTGGAATAGAATTGTAGCCATGCATCACTTAATGATAGGAATATGTTCTGAGCAAATGCACCATCAGGTGGTTTCAGCATTGTGTGACCTAAATAGAGCTTATAGTAGACTTATGGCACAGTCTATTTGGCCTAGGCTGCAAACCTTTACAGTATGTTACTGTACTGAATCCTGTAGGTAACTGTAACATAATACAAAGTATTTGTGTATCTAAAAATGTCTAAATATAGAAAGGTATAGTAAAAATAGGGTATTATAATCTTTTGATGCCATTGTTATATAAGCAGTCCACCATTTATTGAAATGTTACACAGTGCATGACATCATAGAGTAAGGGAATTCAAGTAATAAGAAAGTTTACTGAATGAAAAGGATTTTTTGAGCTGTGATAGTTACTGATGTTGGTTAGGGTTTGACTGTGAAGAAATTATTATTAAAGCTAAAGAGATTCAGGGACAAGGTACTAACTTAGGGAGAAGGAATTGTGTGTTCAAAGGAGAAATCCTGTCAATGGCTTCAATTACTAATTATTATGTGCTCTTTACACATAGCTGTTCCAACCCTAAATATTAGCAAGAATGGAGGTGGTGCACTGTCGGATGAAATGCTGAAAGTAAGACCTGTTTTGATTATGTTTCAACACAACTTTGAAGTTACTTTAAAAGCATCCTTTTATCTTGAGAGAATGGAAGGAAATACTTTAAAAGAAGAAAAAACTAAATGCAAAGCTGTATGTTGCATCATTGCCTAGAATAGAGAAAATGGTAATGAGATGCAATGGAAAATCATTAAGCATTGTGGTATTCTAGAAAAAACCTTCAAAGAACAGCTGATGTACCCACAAAATCTAGAAAGTTATCCCCCACTTGTTCAAAGCAGAAAACACACATTCTGTGCCTAAAGAATTCTGGATAGAAGCATCTTATAAAAAAAAGTACAAAGACAGTGTGTTCAAACTTCTTTTAATTTGAAATAGGAAGTGATATTTTCCAGAAAGCTTAATTTTGGTTCTAGTAATATCTTCTTTTAATAATCAGTAAAAGCATAATTATAGTCAGAGTGTGCTTATATTTTACTTTTGGAAAAAGGAAATTATTTTGTCCTCAATTTTTTAAAGGCATTTAATGAGATACCCTTTGCAATTAATTTTTAAATTGTCTTTATTTCTAGCTCTGTCTTTAAATAGGTAGTGGTGAAATGGAAATTTTCAAACCTGTTACCCAGGATATTTTTGAAAGTAGATTATTATGCAAATAGTTAGAATTTTATAAATTCTAAAAGCAAAATTCTCTCTAAAGCAAAAAAAAAAAAAAAAACAAAACATAAAATACAAGACTTTAAAGCCCATGATATAAATTATTTTTTCAGTTCTAATAATTTCCTTTGAAGTGATTTCCATGGAAACCCCCAAAGATAACTAAACTTAATTTTTATTCAAAAAAATTCCCTTAAAGTTTTCTCCTTTTAGAATAAGAAACTAAAACTTGTGTGTGATGTTGAGGGAGGTGTGGGGAGTTACATTTCAACACCCCGTGGCCCACTGGAAAGTTGAAGATTGTGTGGCTTGATATAGCAGAGACTCAAATTAAGGACCTCAAAATCCCAAGACAACAGACAGGTAGGTCTGGCTTAAAGGAAGTTGGTTTGCTTCTGTCTCCAGCACTTTATTTGCTCTTCTACAATAGTCTCATTTTCCAATTCATCATATCATTACCAAGCTCATTGAGGACTATATTTGTTTTATTGTATAATCCACAGACATGCACCCTTTCTGGAAAAGCCTAAGTATTTGATGAATCTTTTTTTAATGAATGAATAAATTCCTAAAGTTGTGGCATATAGTGTGTACTTCTGTGTCAGGTTCATGTTAGGAGTCCTGGTGTTTATAAAATAAAAAATTAAATTTAAAACATAGGCTTATCTTTGACTGTAACTTGCTAAGGTTTTAAAGTTTTAAAATTAAAGAGAAATGTTCTCTAACCTTATAAAAGAAACGACATTGAGCTTATTAGCTGTCTACCAAAATCCATCCTCCTCATCACATTATATTTCACCATCTCCATTTAGTTGAAGCATGGCCATGCCACCAAGTTTCTTCTGATGGGATGCAAAGGGAAAGGGTGTGTCACTTTTGGATCTGGTCCATAAAAACCTTCTGAGGAGGTATCTTTCATGAGCTTTCCTGCACTCCATATGTACTAGCCAGCAGAGATGGTGACACCCAGAGTGTCACAAACTGAAGATGGCAACAACATTTTCACTGTGGGTCCCTCCATGAACGTATGGAGCACAGCCCTCATTATTGACTTGGAACATCCACCTTGGACTGTTTTGTAAGGAAAAAATAAACTCCTTTTGAGTTGAAGCATTATATCTTGAGTGAATTTGCAATAGCGCTTTGCCTACCCTAATTACAATAGACTGCACTTACTGAATGCCTCTTCTCTGCTAGACAATAGGTTAGGGAGGGATTTCCATTCAATTCCTAAGACATTATTAAATACTATATTTTCACCCAGTAGTTATTGAACTTTAATGTGTCAAGAATCATGAAATATTTTATGTTTATTTTCTTATCCATCCTCCCAATAATCCTATGAGGTAGGTACTGTTATTTTTTTCTATTTTGCAGATAAGAAAACTGAGACTTGGAGAAATTAAGAAATTGGTCCAAGGTCACACAGCTAAATAGTACTGAGGTAGAAATGAAAGATAAGTCAAGGAAAGTCCATGGGACCAACCATCCAGCTTTGTTGTCGTGGCCAGATACTATATCCCCCCACAATAGACATCTCCAAATGCAATTCGAGATATATACAGTACTGATGTAAAGGAGGTACTTTTATGCAAAAGACTCAGATTTGTGATCTGGTTTGAGTTCCAATAGTTATGTCAGACAGGTCACTGAGCCCAAAGGAACACTTTCATACTCACTTGTATGCATTGAAGCCCCCTCACTCAGTAGCCCCTCTGTCCCACCCTACGCACATTAGTATGCCAAATAAAGGAGTTGAGGGTTATAAAAAGAGGTCAGCAGTGTAGATTCTGACCTTCAGAGGAGAATAGGGATCAACATGAGGCAAGTAGACATGACAATTTTCATTGCCTTGAAGATTTTCTATGGTCAGTAATATAGAGATTATGTAACCTGTAAGAGAGTTTAACATTTCCAAACTTGTCCTGTTGTACAAGGGACTTTTGTAAGTAGTAACTTCTGCAGCAAATATTGTATTTTGACACTTTTGGGAAAATACTCCAAGTATAAATTCACTAAACTCAAGAACCTTGAGTGGGACACTAACTATGGTCTGTATTTGAGTTTCCTTTCATAACACTCTCAGGATTTAAGCTATTAAAAACAATATTTTAAGTTTCTGGATTTAGTAAAATCAATGCCTCTATCAGTGGATGTTTTTACATGGATACACCTGTAAGTAATTTCTTTATATCACTCTTCAGACACAACTTAGATTGGCGGTTTTTCTATTTTTAATTAGGCAGCTTCTTGTTTTGCTATAATGTAAATTTTATTACCAGCATTGAAGCATATAATATAACCCAGCTTTGAAATAGCAGAGTGCCTTTTAAACACAAAATCTTATGTCTGGATTTGTTTGCTAGTTTTGGTGGTTTGCCTTCTATAACCTCAGCTTTTGGCTCAGACTTGCCCTTGAATATGGTCTTCTTCTGAGTCTCCTGCCCCCTATAGAAGTGGGGCTACATGGTCACTATACTTCGTAGGCAGAATGTCTTGGCCAGCCATGCATCCTCTGTGTGTGGGCACTATACGATACAATATCATCCTGCCTCTTTCACTTTTTCCTGCACTTTTTTGTTTTTTGCAGCTTAATGGACTCCCACTGTTAGACTATGTAGGAACTCAGGCCCCTGAAGAAATAAACAAGAAAGGCAGAAAATTTTAGTGTTGTTTCTTGATCTCCAGCTGAGTGCCCTTGACTGCAAGTTTATCGCTTCTTACCTTCCTGTAGAATTGTTCACCAGAACTGTCAAGATTCCAGAATGTGTTATTGGACCACAGGGATTTTTTTGTTTTGTTTTTCTGAGATGGAGTCTCACTCTGTTGCATAGGCTAGAGTGCCAAGCCTCTATCAGAGCTCACAGAGACCTCACACTTCTGGATCCGAGATATCTTCCTGCCTCCACCTCCTGAGTAGCTAGGACTATAGATCCTCACCACAATGCCCAGATAATTTCTCTATTTTTAGTAGAGACAAAGTCTCACTCTTGCTCAGGCTAGACTCTTGAGCTCAAGCAATCCTTCCACTGTAGTTTCCCAGAGTTCTAGATTTATAGGTGTTTGCCACCATACCGGGCCTGTACCACAGTTTTTAATGGGTGGCATTATTATGCCTTAACAAGCACACAGCCACTTCCCTCTTCCTTTCTATATACATCTCACTCTATTTCAATGTGTTAAATTGGTCTAAGCGAGTAGACATTTAATGCATCAGTTTGATCCTTGGAAAAGGGGACACTGACACGAAATTAAAAGTGCAAGACATTTACTGGAGTAACAACTAAGGAAGATAAAGGGGAGCAGAAGAAGACAAAGAAAGTCTTCAGACTTCTAGATTGACATTGAAGAGACAGAAGAGAAAGGATGAATGGTAGGAAAAGCCTCACGGCTCTCCAGAGCCTTGGGCAGCACAATGGGACACCGACGTGAAGTTGCCTGTGCAGGAGTCCTGAGTTGGGCAAAATGGTCAGGACAGCTGCTCTGCGGAGCTCCCAAGGGAAACGTGTCCTTAGCTCAAACTCGGCAGATTCTGAAATCCTGCAGCTGGTGAACTGAATGGTGCACCTCACAATGGCTTCTGTGTGGTTCTAACTGGGACTTGAGTGAAAATGGTTTATTTGGGAAGGGAACCCAGGAGAAAAAACAGTAGGGGAGTGAATCAGAGAAGGGAGCTGACCAAAAATGAACACCTTATTGTGTTAGGTTTCTATTGCTATTGTGACAAATTACTACAAACCTAGTGGCTTTAAACAGCATACATTTGTTCGCGCAACATTTCAGCACAGCATGGATGAGCTGGTTCTCTGCTGAAGGTTCCACAAAACCAAAACTAAAGTGTGGTAGGTCTGGGCTCTTGTCTAGGGATTCTGGGGCAGAATCTCCTTCCTTCATTCAGAATGTTGGCAAAATCCACTTCCTTACAGATGCAAGACTAAGGGCCCTCACTGGCTGTCTCCTGGAAGCCAGCTGTAACTCCCAAGGGCTCTGTCTGATCCCCCGATGCTAGTCCTTACATGTAAGAGCCAGCAGCATTGCAACAACTCCTCACATTTCCAACTTCTATGGCTTCTTCGGTAGCATCTCTTCTGCCTCCAGCTGGAAAAAGTTCCACTTTTAGGGCACCTGTGATTAAATTTGGCCTGCCTGGCTAATCTATGATAGGCTCCCTATCTTAAAATCTATAACTCTAATGATATTGTTAAAGCCTCTTTTCCCACGTGTGTTCCTGCAGCTTCAAAGGTATCAGGAAATAGATGTGCATCTCTTGGGGAACATCATTTTGCCTACCACAACTACCAAGCAAGTTAACTACTCCAGGCAACTGAATCTTAAGCTTGCTGTAACTGTGGAATAAAGTATAGAATACACCCCCAGACTCAACCTATTTGGACAGTGAAAAACTGGGGTTTTTATACTCCAACTCTCATCAGCAGTGGGCTGTTCCAGGGGGCATCAACTATCCAGCATTTCCAGTGGCCCAGCTGAGAGTGAGCACTCAGTGAAGAGTCCTGGGGGCATTCAGTAGGACTCTTAAAGTATGTGCTCAGAGGGTGAGTGCCAGGAGGATATGGATGGAACACTGACAGCTTCTGTGAACATGTGTTTATATAAGACACTCAAAGTGGAGTCCAGCCACCTAATTTTTCACAAGTTTACCTTGGTCTATGAGTTGCAAATCTTTGGTTGAGAAGAAGGAAGTAGGGAACAGGTGCTAGGGCCTTTCTTGAGCCTCAGTCATAGCCTCAGGCTTTAGGTCAGTTTTTTACCAGAACTCCAGCATGGGTTATGAGATTTATGCCCAACTATGATTAAAGTGGAACTTTGTCTCATATGCTGCTATATGCCTTATTTGTAATATTTTCTCTGAAGCCCCACCAGAAAAGGTATGACTAACAAGGCAAATATTAAGAAAACTCCACTTGTTTTTCCTTATAATCAATCACCTGACAACTCAAAAAAGGAAGTGCCCACACAGCACAATTTACCTACATGACGAATAGAAAGTTCTGTCTCTGGAAGGGAGTGATGCCAAGCAGTGGAGTTGAAGCACAGGGCAAGTGGTACCCATCCCATAGCTACTAAACCAGTAAATAGCCAGGAGCACTCAGAGGCAGACCAGGCAATACTCAGTACAGTTTGGAATAGTTTCATGGGCAAATTTCCCCACCTGTAACAAATTTGCCTTTGGTCGTCTGGCTGAACTTTCTGCCAAGACAATATCACAGCACCACCCTCAACACGTCATTGAAGGCGTTTTGGGGCACAAAGGTTACCCATGATGCTAAGCATATTCCCAAAATTCCAGGCTAAAATAATTTAAGACTGAAGAACATTAGCTTGGAGTCTGATGGACCTGAGTTTGAGCTCCAGTTTCCCTACCTGCTTAAGGTAGTCCCACACTCACCTCAGCTTACTGAATGTGAGATGTTTTAGAGGATGAAATGAGATATGCATACAGAGCAAATTGCCACAACACCTGACATCATTGGAATGTAATTAATGAGACACAATTTTTTCAAGTAATATTAGAGCAGTCACCTTCTAAGAACCATAAAAGTACTTTTGTTTCATTTGCAATGTTCTTTGGAATTGGATCCAACTCAAATAAGTGACTGCTGACCTGGCTGACAGTTGGCCTCACCTCTCATCTCCCTCATTTTGTATGCTGCATCCCACACCTGCTTGGAAGCTTGGAAGCTGCTCTGGATCTGCACCCCTCATTCCACTCTGAGGCTGAGCTGCTTCTTTCCAGCTCAGAAGGAAAGAAATATGCTCCGATGTTAACAGAAGATTCTTTATGTAAATAGAGGAGGTTCTTATTTATCCAAGATAAATATTATCCTCTGGAGTATTAACAAGGGCCAACTTCTCATCATCAGGCTTAGGAAATAAAAGTACATTTCAATACTGTTTTACACCCTACTGAGGAAGGAACTACTGCTCCAGTGTCATTGTTATTCATCAGAAAAATAAGTTTTGGATCACATTTTGACGTTGTGATCTGTACCCCTATTAGGATAGTTAACTGAGAACTGACAGTAAACTTGAAAAACTCACATAATTTACAGGGATTTCTAGTTTATCACATCCAGCTTCTTTAACAAATTCCCAGAAATTTATTTTCTCAAGATACAAATTAAAATACCATTTCCTGCATAGGAAGATGCCTAAGTTTGTGTCAGCTACATTTGAGTGGTGAGTACTAGGGATAACCCCCAGATGTGTGACTTTGGGGAAATGATAATGGTGGCATTTAATTATCCTATAAGGAAGGTTCTAGTTTTGTTACAAACAAAGCTAGTTGTAATTTTGATAGCATACAGAAATATCTGTAGCTCCAAAAGATCTGACAAAATAAGGACATACAATATTGTTGTGATAAGATCTCAGGTTATTGCCAATGCCCAAGTTACAACAACATGTTAAATAGTAATATATCTACTGAAAACTCACAGATCATGGTGCCAAACACTATAGATGATTTTTCTTTTCTTTTAATTTTTATTAAATCATAATTGTGTACATTAGTGCAATCATGGGGCACAATGTGCTGCCTTCATATACAATCTGAAATATTTTCATCGAACTGTTTAACTTAGCCTTCATGGCATTTTCTTAATCACTATGAAGACATTTGTATTCTGTATTTAGTAAGTTTCACCTGTACCCTTCTAAGATGCACCATAGGTGTGATCCCATCAATCACACTCCCTCCATCCGTTCTCCCTTGCCCTTTTCCCCATATTCTTGTGCTATAATTGGGTTTTAGCCTTCAAATGAAAGCTATAAGTTAGCTTCATAGTAGGGCTGAGTACATTGGATACTTTTTCTTCCATTCTTGAGATACTTTGCTAAGAAGAAAATGTTTCAGGTCCATCCATGTAAACATGAAAGAGGTAAAGTCTCCATCTTTCCTTAAGGCTGCATAGTATTCCATGGTATACATGTACCACAATTTATTAATCCATTCGTGGGTCAAGGGGCACTTGGGTTTCTTCCATGACTTAGCAATTATGAATTGGGCTGCAATAAACTTTCTGGTACAGATATCTTTATTATGATGTGATTTTTGGTCTTCTGGATATATACCTAGTAAAGAAATTATAGGATTGAATGACAGGTCTATTTTAAGATCTCTAAATATTCTCCAAACATCGTTCCAAAAGGAATATATTAATTTGCTTTCCCACCAGCAATGTAGAAGTGTTCCCTTTTCTCCACATCCACACCAGCATCTTTGGCTTTGGGATTTTGTTATGTGGGCTAATCTTACTGGAGTTAGATGATATCTGAAAGTAGTTTTGATTCGCATTTCTCTGATGATTAAGGATGGTGAGCATTTTTTCATTTGTCTGTAGGCTGTGCACCTGTCTTCTTTAGAGAAGTTTCTCTTCAAGTCCTATGCCCACCCTGAGATGGGATCACTTGTCCTTTTGTTGCTAATACATTTGAGTTCTCTGTGTATTCTGGTTATTAAACCTTTGTCGGAGGCATAACCTGCAAATATTTTCTCCCATTCTGAGGGCCGTCTGCCTGCTACACTTACTGAGTCTATATTTATTTTTTAAGGTAAAATGAGATTCTTGAATGCAGCAGATATCTGTCCTGAGTTTTTATATCCAGTCAGCCAACCTATGCCTCTTTAGAAGACAATTTAAACCATTCACATTAATTGAAAATATTGATAAATCTTTAGAAAGTCTAGAGAACATTTTTAATCCTTTCATCACTGTGGAAGTTGGAATCCAATAAGAAGTTTCTAGGTGAGAAAACTTTTATGGTGGAGGATTATGCTGGTCATTATGGAGGATATGTCTGAGAATATCCTGGAAAGCCAGTTTAGTTATAGCAAATTTCTTCAACATGTGTATGTCATTAAAGTATTTAATTTCTCCATCATAGATGAAACTCAGTTTAGCTGGATACAGGATCTTGGGTTGAAAGTTATTTTGCTTTAGGAGCTTAAAAGTCGATACCATCCTCTTCTAGCTTGAAAGGTTTGAGCCAAGAGATCTGCAGTTATTCTAATATTCTTCCCCTTGTAGGTTAGGGATTTCTTGCGTCTGGCTGCTTTCAGAATTTTCTCTTTCATATTAACTTTAGTGAACTTAATTATGATGTGCCTGGGGGATGTCTTATTCGGGTCGAGTCATGCTGGGGTTCTGAAACTGTGTGCTATCTGAATTCCAGAATCTCTTGGCATGTCTGGGAAGTTCTCTTTCATAATCTCATAAAGAAGAGACTCTGTGCCTTGTGATGCCACTTTATTGTTTTCAGGTATCCCTATAAGGCGAATATTGGTTTTCTTCGAGTTATCCCAGAGCTGTCTGAGAGAATGATCCATTTTTGTCTTCCATTTCTCTTCCTCTTTGTAGGTTTGGGAGTGTTCAAAAACTTTGTCTCCCATATCAGAAATCCTTTCTTGTGCTTGCTCCATTCTGTTACTGAGGGATTCTACTGTATTTCTCAGATCTTTAAGGGGTGCAACTTCTTGTCTTAATGTGTCAAAATCTTTGGTCATTTGGTCTTTTGAATTTCTTGACTTCTTGAGACAATTTTTGAAATGCTCCCAGAATTTCTAATTCCAACCTTTCCTCTATTTTATTGATCGTGTTTGCAATCCAAATTCTGAATTTGATTTCTGACATCTCAGCCCTCGGTTTATGCATAGGATCATCATTTGTGCCTGGCAAATTGTTCCTTGGGGGAGTTGATCTACTCTGGTTGTTCATGTTTCCAGAGCTTTTCTGCTGATTCCACCCCATGATTATTTTACACCGTTTGGTTGGGTGAGTAGATAAGGATAAGTTGGGTTGGGGGTTCTAGGAGTAGTGATTGACCAGTCCTTTGCCTGAAACCTGGGACTGGTGTCTATACCTTTCCCCCCTAGAGTTTTACCAAGGACCTGTACAGTGCTACTGCCTATGAAACTAGGGACCTTCTTGGTGTGGTGGGGTTAAGTGCCTCTGCCTTATTTTCAACCGGTCTCTGTCTTACCCTAGAGAATCAGTTACTTGGTGTTAAAGTCTGAGCTGTGGAGATATGCCAGCAGTTAGGTCACTACACCCCCCACAGGCAACAATTGGAAAAGGAAAACCAAACCTTCCCACTACCACACACCCAGGGTACCACTTTGGAAAGTCCTCGGGTGATTGGCCTAGTTGAAGAGGTCCCAGTCAATTGTCCCAACCAGCACTGGCCTCAAATAAAAGAGTTGAAAAGTCTCTGGCAACTAGATAGTAGGAGTCTCCCGACAGCTCTAGTATAACTTGCTCCGGTGCTCTGTGAGCTCAGGAGGGCCCCCCAAGCAAGTAAATTAGTCTGGGAAGGTTGATGCCTCCTTCCCCACCTTGCCTCTCTGTCAGACCCAGTCTCTGGAAACCCCGTAGAGCTGTGATCCAGTTCCCTCCAAGGAGCAGATGCTCCAGAGGTTTGTGCCTGCCTGGGTCACAGGGGGGTCTGTCACTGTTTGGCAGGGGGAGGTGAGGCCTAACAACTTGGGTACTTGATAGGGGCTGGGGAAATTCACTCAGTTCCAGCCCTGTCCCTGACTGATGTTGCTGATAGAGCAGAACAAGTTTGCAGAATTTTTCCCCTGTGGATCAGATGTTGGGCTGCAAATAGGTCTGACTCAGTCTGTGTGTTCCAGCCCTTTGTTTCATCCCTTAAGGGCCAGGTGCATCTGAAGCTGAGTAAAGCAGTCTCCACCCTGGGAATCGGCTTTCTCAGGGCGTATGCTAATCCCTGCGCTCCACCCCAGCCTTACTGCCTCAGGCATATCCTTCACTCCTGGGGCCTGCACCTCTGCCACAGGTTCCCTCTGCTGGTGGCTGCCACCAGAGAAGCCTCCTGGCTTCCCCTGGCCACCCATAGAGAGTAGGAGTGTCTCCTCAAAACATCCCCAGGGGTGTGAGCCCCACTGCCATTATTCCCACTGCTGTGGCTGCCGCTCCGTCCCTCAGGAGACCGCCTCTCGAGCTCAGCCTCCTCTCAGCTCACTTTCCTCTCACCACTCCTGAGCCAGAAAATCAGCACAGATCAGCAACAGTCTGTGCCCCATTTACAACCCTCAAGAAAATGTCCAAGAATCTGTACTCCATGAGGGAGAGACCACCAGACCTCAGGGTGAGAGTGGAAGGGAGTGCTGGGAGTTCAAACTTGCATGTAGAGAATATATACAGTTTTATACAGTTTTATGCCTGGAGAATATATACAGTTTTATACAGTTTTATGCCTGTAAAACTAGGCAGGCCATGGCACCCTAGTGGGGGAAGGAGGTCCAGTTTTTAGAGGGTCTCTCCCGTGGGGTAGAGTGGGAGGACATCTGAACTCTGCTCGCTTGTTTGTATGGAGGTATGGAGTATACTGCAAGCCGTTCTCATGGGGGAGGGGACTCCCGTCCACTTGGCAATGTGTTCTGTACCTTTTGTTTGCATCCTTGGGGTTACAGGTTGCCCCAGCAGGGTTGATGTGCATTCTTTGACCTTCTCTTTTGGTTCAGATCCAAACCGTCAGCTTTCTTGCTAAATTTCTGTCCTTTAACTCTCCTTCTGAACAGAAGCCGCTGCGGAAAACTGGCTACAGGTCACCATCTTGGCTCCTCCCCCCCTTACCCTATACGTTTTTTTGTTTGTTTGTTTGTTTGTTTTGAGACAGAGCCTCAAGCTGTCACCCTGGACAGAGTGCCATGGCATCACAGCTCACAGCAACCTCCAACTCCTGGGCTCAAGCGAGTCGCCTGCCTCAGCCTCCCAAGTAGCTGGGACTACAGGCGCCCGCCACAACGCCCGGCCATTTTTTGTTTGCAGCCACCATTGTTGTTTGGCGGGTCCAGGCTGGATTCGAACCCGCCAGCTCAGGTGTACGTGGCTGGTGCCTTAGCCCGTTGAGCCACAGGCACCGAGCCACCCCATAAGTTTAAGAAAATTATCTAAAAATAAGATTAGAGTAAGATTATATTAAACACACTAACCATAGTATATGATGAAGTGATGGCTGGAACACTCGCTAGTTTTCCTGATTAAATGAAAATGTCAAGATTGTCCGTGAAGGGAGGATGTGCTTGTGGAGACCTGATGCCCCTGAATTTACCTTCCCTTTGGGATTTATTGCTATTGACCTTTTTCCAAACCTCACTGACCCTATTGGAAGGAAGAAAGAGGGTCCAAGTAGGTGGTGTAAATGGGGTATCACCCCAGGGAAGATCAATCTCAAATAGGGAAAAATCATTATTCCTTAATGGTCTATGGCTAATCTGAAATGAAGTGAAGATTTAACTAGATTGAAAAGATGGGAGGAACAAAAAGGAAGTTATCTGAAATCCATTCATTGGTTCTACCAGCCGTACATCATGTAGCCTTGGATACAGGGTGACATGACTTCTCTATCTAGAGCCCTGTGTGTCTCACCCAAAAGATTGCTTAGACACTTCTAAGTCCAGATACCAAAGAAAGGCAGGAGTTGCTCTTCCACAACAACACCAGCTCTCCTGTCTGATATTCTGGCCTCCCCTCAAAGTGATTGACATAATGTAACCCCACTGAGGACAGATCCTACCACTATTCCTTTGTTGCTACCTTGCCACTATTTACAGTGTTAATGCTGCTTCCATTACAGAGGACAATAATGGCTACCTCCATTAGTTAAGCACTGATGCCAGGTCTTGTGGTAAGCCTGTTATTCATATTCACATGAAAGATTTTATCCTCGTTATAACACTATAGGAATTCTATGACTTAGAGGGTGTGGATGACTGGCCCAAGACCAGGAAGTATAAGAGCTGGAATTTTCTTCTAAATCTGTCTGACTCCATGTCTAATGCTCCTGACACAACTCTGTCCCCTTGAGTTCACAGGGTGTCCATAAAGTTCATGTGCAATTTAAAATGGTTTTAATTTTTAAATAGTTAAATTGAAAATAGTTTAATTTTTTTTAAATTTTAAATAGTCAAATTTAAAACAGTTTAAATTTTTAAATTGTTAAATTTAAAAGTTTAAACTATTCAAAATTTAAAATTTTACAACTATTTTAATTTAACTATTGGTAAATTTAAAATAGTTTAAAATTTTTTAAATTGCACACAAACTTTATGGACACCCTGTAATCATCTTGAACTTACAGGGTAAGTTCTCAAGGGGACAGAGCTGTGTTGGGAGCATTAGACATGAAGTCAGATCCAAAAGAAAACAAAATTTAAAACTATTTTTTTTAAATGCACATGAACTTTATGTGCATGAACTATTTTTTTAAAAAATATTAAAAATATATAATAAAAATAAAAATAAAATAAATAAATATATATTTATATATATATTTTATATTTTTTATTTTAAAAAATAAAAATATAATAAAAATAAAAATATAAAAAAACTATTTTTTTAAAATGCACATGAACTTTATAACACTCGGTATATCAAACTCTTTCCTTTCAGGGCGAATACATATATGGAAGATGGCTTGTGTTGAGGGACGGTTTTATTACAACACAAAGATGAGACCATAATTACGCTGTGTGGACAGTAATTACTCCCTAAATACCATGTTTTTCTTCATCATAGATGATGGGGCTGCCACCTTTGATTTAGGTAACTGATGATGTGATGGGCCCAGGCGTTTTTAAATAAGTATACCTGAGCCAGGTAGAATTCATGCACTGGGGAAGGTAACCCTTTATCAACCATCTATTGCTCTTAATTTTCTTATAAGGAGGTATAATTACTCTGGAGCTCAGATTCTGACATCAAACTTTGGTTCTCAATGACTTTCATCAAACTCCTCTGATTACAGGTTGGTTACTCTGCCTTGGTTCTCTCAGCTGTGCATGGCTTGGTGCCACATAGCCTGCCATTATCATCACTGGAATTTAAAGGGTTCCTCTTTAGACACTGAGCAACTTTCATATTTCATGTTCACAAGTACAGAAATTGTCCCACCAAACAATTCAAATAACAGTTTGGACATTTGAACCTGATTCGACAAATATTACTTGAGAACTATGAGGCTGTGCACTCTGCTAAATGCTAGGCATAGAAAAATACATGAGTTTTATGCCCAGAGCTGTTGGACAAGTGAGAAAGACTGTTATGTGTCACATCATACCCTCAGCACAGCCTCAGTGACAGAGAGGGTCAGAGGGGCTGGCTGAGCAAGGGAAGTGGCAGTTACAGCAACTTGGGGGTTCAGGGTTTCTTGTCCCACATGACAGTAGAGGTCTGCAGCACGCAGTTAAAACAGCAGCTACACTTTCCCACATAGCACTGTATTCACAAACAGCCAGGAAAACTACATGTAATCATAAATGGCCCTGAGATGAACGCAGTCTTCCCAGATGCTGTAATTTTGTATTTCACACATATGTGCTTATATGATGACCATGCTCTATGCCAGCTTCAGGATTGTCCTTGGACAAACAGTGTATTTTTGGCAGAAGAGTGGACTCTACTTTCACAATGTGAAACCCCTTTGTTGGAGGACAATATTTTACATGTAATTAAAGAAAGAAAATGTGAATGTAAGTCCTTCTGAGAGAACTATGAATACTAAAAAAGCATGAGAAGGTCCTGCTATGTGGCAGGAACTGTGCTGAACATTTTCATATAATCATTCGTTTCATTCTCCCACTATTAAGTGACGGGCACTAGGATTCTCCCCCTTGACAGGTGAAACCACTGAAGTGGTTGAAACTTCCTCAGAGAGGTAGAGGAACTTTCCTTAGTCTCACAGCCTGGTCAGGGTGCAGATCCAAGACAATGCAGTCTAAGAACAGCCAAGCCCAGGGCAGTGCCCATAGCTCAGTGGGTAGAATGCCAGCCACAGACACTGAGGCTGGCATGGGTTTGAGCCCAGCCCAGGCCTGCTAAACTACAATGACAACTGCAACCAAAAAATAGCTGGGCATTGTGGCAGGTGCCTGTATTTCCAGCTACTTAGGAGACTGAGGCAAGAGAACCATTAAGCCCAAGAGTTTGAGGTTGCTGTGAGCTGTGACACCATAGCTCTCTACTGAGGGCAACATAATGAGACTCTGTCTGGAAAAAAAAAAAAAAAAACAACAGCCAAGTCCAGCTGTGGTGAGGAAAGACAATGGAAATGACCAGTGCCAGAATATTTCAGAAAAAGAAGACAAAAAGGAAACAACAAAGAAACGAGCGTAAGAGGTTCACAGGGACTAGGTAGAATTATGTCTTTTTCAAGTTTTGATAACACACTTTAATAAGTATGATACTATTTTCCATACAGTGTTAGAACCTCCACCAACCCCAACACACACACCACCCCACAAACTTAGAAGAGACTTAAAATTCAATTTAATCTTCTACCTGAGAAACTCTAGGACCAGTGCTAAGCAAAGGCCCAATTCTCCCTCCTTATATAGCAGGCACATTTGGGGCACTAAATTGCAGGTAGTGATTATCTTTACCATTTGCATCACAAGACCTATCTTTTTAAAAGCTCGTCTTAGAGTGAACAATTAATGAAGCAGCTGCCGAGCATGGACCCTCTGCCAAGTACCTATCCACAGAGCAGGCTTCCCCCATGTGAGGACAGCAGTCCTGGAGACATCTAGAGTCATTCTATAGGCATATTTACATGTTCCTCATGGCCCCATTCCCTCCCCCAAGAACTAAAAGACTTCATACAAAGCAACATCTTTCAGCCACTCAAGAAACTGAATCAGACAATCTATATTCTAGTCTACAGTCTTCAACTAATTAGTATGTGACCTTTAGAAATTAATTCTTTCTGAAATCCCTTGTCTGTATGAAGAGCACTGAACTACATAATCACCTGCTCCTCGAGGCTTCTCTTACTTGACATGTATGATGCTATGAGATGTTATTTTAACTAACACTCAGACATACACCCACAAAGGGTGCAAGGCCCTGTGCTATGAGATGAGGAACACAGAAACAGGTAAACTATGCCCATGTCCCCAAAGGGCCATCCGGAATGCTAAAACTATTAAGTTATAAAATTATGAATGATATTGACATTTCAAATATTTGCTCCTATATCCTCACATTTTTAATATAAACATTCTAATAGAATATGGTGTATGCGTATACAATCATGCCTCCCTCACATTGTGGTTGTATGGATTAAATCAATAAATACATGAAAAGTGCCCAGAATACAATGAACACTGAATAATAACAATAAACACCATTCATTATGGATTTTCTATGCACCAGGCATTTTCAGTTGTCCTACCTTTTCATATATTATCTAGTGTTCAAAACAGTTCTTAAAGATATGTATTTTTAAATCCATTTTATGGATAAAGAACTTGGAATATAAGTGTCTTGCAAAAGTCATACCAAAAAGCAATTTGAATTCATTTCTGTCTCATTCCAAATTTACATACTTAATGAGCTCTTATTTTTCCTGTCTGGCCACCCTTTCTACTTTCAGTCAGATGTGTTCCACCGTTCTGACAGCATGATATCTGCTTTTCAATTTAATTTTGCATCTCCATTTCTATGTGTACATATCTACTAATCAGTTCTGGTGATAGTATAGCCTCCCAGCTTTAAATCATTCCTATTTTCTTTTTTAAATATATACTTAACATCACTTGTTCCATTCTATGAAATATTTCAGTATTTATCACTGTATTAGGGAAAGTAGTTAAGGATTTTGTTGTTTTTCAAGGCAAGCCTGAAACAAAGCTTATTGAGGAAAAGAAAGATAAGTTTACCTAATAAGAAAGTCTACAAAGCAGGATACATTCCCATACACAGCAAGTGGGCTTCCGTTGCTGGAGCTAGTGGGCAAAGAGGTCTTTAGGTTTGCTTTGGATCCTCGAAGTTGTAAGAAGAAGCCTATCACTTTATATGGCTCATTCCCTGTGTTGCAGTGTCTATTAAGGAAACTGCTTTTGGACTGAACCCCTGGCACTAGCACATATCTATTTTTCTCCTTTCTGAATCTGTTACTGTTTTTGAAATAGTTTTGTAGCCTGGCACTGTGGCTCACGCCTGTAATCCTAGGCACTCTGATAGGCCGAGGCTGCTGGATTGCCTGAGCTCAGGAGTTCAAGACCAGCCTGGGCGACCTCCTGTTTCTAAAAAATAGCCAGGCATTGTAGCAAACCCCTGAAGTCCCAGCTACTCAGGAGGCTGAGGCAAGAGGATCACTTTAGCCCAAGAATTTGAGGTTGCTGCAAGCTACGACACCACAGTGAGACTCTGTCTCAAAATAAAAAAGTAGTTTTATACAAATCTCCAATCATCATCATCATCAAAAACAACAGCTGGTTAAGGGACAGTTGTCTCTCTGTGGCAATTAGCACACATTGCTGGTAGAAGTGTTTGCAGAGTGCCTCTCCAATGGCACATTAGTACATTCTCAGTGCTGATTCTCTCCTTGTCTCTCACATGCATTTAAAAGTTTTTTTATGCCCCACATCCAACACCACCCATTTTTGTCTTCATTTGTCCTTAGCAGAATAAAGCTCACCTCTTCCTGGTTGCCTCTCTTGACATGTTTTCCACTTCTTGCTGTTCTAATAGGATTCCTTCACAGTTTCTCTCCTCTATTGCCACCTTAAACCAGTGCTAAAATGTTCATTCCAGCTTTTACAAATGTGGGGCTAGAACAGTAGCATCTTTTACTTCCCCGGAGGCAACCTCAGTTCTCTTTGTCTTTTCAAAGATCTTGCTGGCTCCATCTGCCCATTCCCCTGCCTGTGAATAAATCCCAGGCTGTCGACAGCTTTATCAGACTATTTTAACCTGAGACTTATAAAAAGGTTTCAGGGGTTTTGAAAACATCCTGAACCAGAAAAAAACGGCATGCATACAAACATACATGCACTTTATTAATGAGAGTATTTGTAACTTTTATGAGATCATAGAGGAATCCTTAAATCACAATAACAAAAATCTGAAATTTTACAGGTATAAGTAATTGTACATGGAACCAGAGGCTGTTGAACCTGGAAGAGATTTTACAGAGGATCTAATTTGGTGTTCCTGTTGTGGAGTCACAGACCCCTGCAATGCTGAGAATTAGAAATGGGGGCACTGAGCTATTTCAAATATTTTAAGAAGCACAATGGAAATTATATCTTTATCTACAATAAAGTTATCTCATATGTATAAAGGACATTTCTGGTTACTTTGATTTGTGCTATAATTAATGGAAACAGTGCTAATAATGGCAGGTTTATATTTCATTGAGCACTTTTTGGCAAACTACCTGCTAAATGCTTTCTATACTTCCTTACATTTCATCTTTAAATAGCAAATATTTTACCCTGGTACTTTGTATGATAGAGCAGAGGTTTTTTAGGAAGAATTCCTAACTTGGCCCATGATCAAGCATGCTGGAGAGCCAGGATTTGATCTGCTCACATGGTTGATGGCTGCAGAGTCAGGGGATCCCACTTGCCTCATGCTCTGGGTGTCAGTTATGTAATTTGAATTAATAAAAACAAGCAAACACACCATGACTTAATATCTTGGTCAATTTTTCTTTTCCTTTAAATATGTGGGTCCCAACCAGGAAAATTTTGCCCCCCAGGGGACATTTTGCCATCCCCAGAGACATTTTTGATTATCACAAACAAGAATGTTATTAGCATGATGTAGGCAGAGCCATTAATGCTGCTAAGCATCTTACAATGGGCAGGACAGCGAAGAATTATATGGCCCAAAATCTCAGCAGTTCTGCTATTGAGAAACTCAGCTCTAAGTATGGTTCACAGGTTATTGGGAGGGTAGGAATACCCAAAAGGATACATCGTGATGAAAATGTTGAGAGCCATTCATCTTGTTTAACTGTGGTACAGTAACAGTATATTTTGTCGAATACACTATATTTAAGAAGGAAAATTGTAATCTTCCCTTTGGCTTCACTTTATTTTTCTGGCATTAACCCATGTGTCCTCTAACCCAGCGTGCAATAGAATCACCTGGAGGCTTTAAGAACATGGATTCCTAGACACCCACTACAGAGTTCCTGATCCATTAGGTCTGAGGTGGGGTCTGAAATTCCACATTTCTAATGAACTCCCAGGTGGTCTTGCTGCTGCAGCTCTGGGCCCACACGTTGGTAGGAAGGTTGTTCACCCCATCCTTCTAGAGCTTTCCCTGACTACAGAAGAGAATGCCCTGGTTCTGTGTCAGGCCCCAGCTCCTGACACTTCCCATAACATGGTATATATTCTACCTATTTAGAAGAGGAAGTGTCCATAAATTCTTTCTCCTTCCATCCAGTGCATTAACGAATCTAAAAGCCACTTTTTCATAACTTTTAACACCTTGTAGGGAAAGCTAAAATATCCTAACCTCACACTTCTCTTATAAAATAAAAAAAGAAAAAATAGGGTACCTCTTCCCTCAATTGCCAAAAAGATCTTTTTTTAAAAAATAATTTTATTAAATCATAATTGTGTACATTGGTGCAATCATAGGGCAGAATGTGCTTCATATACAATCAGAAACATTTTGATCGTACTGTGAGAGATAGCC
>CAUYRH010092974.1:0-23063 GCA_963574655.1 Perodicticus potto
CGGGCGCCTGTAAGTCCCAGCTACTTGGGAGGCAGAGGCAAGAGACTCGCTTGAGCCCAGGAATTGGAGGTTGCTGTGAGCTGTGATGCTACGGCATTCTATCCAGGGTGACAGCTTGAGGCTCTGTCTCAAAAAAAAAAACCAAACAAAACAAACAAAAAAAATGTTATCTCCTAGATAATAATACCTCTGGAAGGACTTGCCAGAGCTATTTAACAGTTAATTTGTAAATAAATAGAAAGAGTATAGGGCGGTGCCTGTGGCTCGAAGGAGTAGGGCGCCAGCCTCATATGCTGGAGGTGGCAGGTTCAAACCCAGCCCCGGCCCCCCAAAAAAACCCAAACTGCAGAAAAAGTATACTCCAAAATAACAATAAAAGTATAGTATAGTGAGTACATAAACCAGTAACACAATCATCTACTATCAAGTATTATGTACTGTAAGTAACTGTAGGTGCGCTACTTTTGTACAACTGGCAGTGCAGTAGATTTGTTTACACCAGTACCACCACAAACAGGTGAGTAATGTGTTGTGCTGTGACACTTCAATGGCTATGATGTCACTAGGTGATAAGAATTTTTCAGCTCCATTATAATCTACAGGACTACCTTCCTGTGTGTGGTCCTTCCCCCAGACCTTGGTGGAAATGCTATGCCTGTGACCACACCAGAAATCACCAAAGTGCCTTCGGGTTCACTCTCCCATTGTCCTGATGAACAACCAGAACTTTAACTGTTATATTCCTGCTAATCTCATTATGAGTTGGTAGCTTGGCATTACCCCCGGTTTTCTCTTCTGAAAAAGCTGTTTCATTCTCCACCACAAGGCCACACTGAGAAACCTTTAAATCCCGAAATTCTAGGCTGGGCATGGTGGCTCAGGCCTGTAATCCCTGCATTTGGGGAGGCTAAGGTGGGAGGCCTTGGCTTCACTTGAGGCCAGGAGTTGAAGACCAGCTTGGACAACATAGTAAAACCCCAGTTCTACAAAAAATAAATAAATTAAAAACTTTTTTCAATCCTTGAATTCTGTTTCCCTTCTAATTAAATCCTTTCTCTCTCCTTTCATTTTACTGTATGCACTTAAAAGAAGCCATGCAGTTCCTTCAATATCCTACTTAGAAATCTCTTCCACCACATATCCTAGTTTAAATTCTGCCTTCCGAAAGTCCTAGGGCAAGGGCACGATTGAGCCAAGTTCTTTGCCATTTTGTAACAAGGATGGCCTTTACTCCAGTTTCTTTCTTTTTTTTAGACAAAATTTCCCTTCGTGACCCTCGGTAGAATGTCCTCGAGTCACAGCTCACGGCAACCTCAAACTCTTGGGCCTCCCAGGGCTAGGATTACAGGCATGAGACACTGCGCCCGGCCTATTTTACTCCAGTCCCTAATACCTTGTTCCTCATTTCTGTCTGAGACCTCATCAGAATAGCTTTTCCTGTCCATATTCTACCACCATTCTGATCACAACATTCTGGTCACAATTACTTAAACAATCTCCAGAAAGATTCCTTCACTACAGCACTGTTCTGAGCCCTCACCAGTATCACACTTCATGCCCCATTCACAGCAATACAGCTTTTTGGTAGCCTGATCCTCGATCATCTTCCAGCCTCTTCCTATAACCCAGTTCCAAAGCTGTAACCATATTTTCAAGTATTTTTTATAGCAACAGCCCCAGCTTTGGGTACTTGGTTTCTATCTTGGTCCATTTGTGCTACTAGCCAATTTATATTGAACTCTGACTATCTGAGACTAGCCAATTTATATTAAACAAATTTATTTGGCTCACTAGAGCCTGAGAAGTCCAACATTGAGGGGCCACATCTGGGGAAGGCCTTCTTGCTGCATCATCCCATGGAAATAGGGCAAAAGAGCACTTGTGAGACAGAGCAAGGGATTGAATTTGTAGCCTCAAGCTCTTTACAACTGCCATTAATCCATTCAAGAGGGTGGAGCCCTCAAGACCCACAGGTCTCTCATTAGGCCCCACCTCCTGACATCATTACACTGGGTATTAGGTTTCCAACACGTGCTTTTTGAGGGACACATTCCAACCATAGTAAACAGTAAAATATCTTTCACTATGCATGTACCAAGGTCCAGGTGTGTTACTGTACATTTTATATGTATTTTTTCCACATTTGGTTCTCACTATAAGTGATAACGTGGCCACCTTTATCTCTGTTCTACAAAGTTAGCCTTGGAAAAGGTAAGAATCTTGCCTAAGGCTTCACTGCCAGTAAGTAGTGGAATGGGGATCTGAATCCAGGTCTGGCGGCCCCAAATCTCTTTCCGCTAGAGAACACTACCCACACTTATTTCTAGGAACTGAGTAGGGTCTTGTCCAGCAGAGTCAAAATCTGAACTCAAGTTTTAGCCTCAGTCCTGAGCCCTCAATTTCTTTGTCTGTAGAAGGAAGATAATGGCAGTACCTATCTCACTGGGTGCTGGGAATAGTTGATGAGATAATCATAATCGTAAAGTGTTTAGCTTAGTGCCTGGCCCATAGTAAGTAGTATTGGTTACTGTTGGTTCATGGACATGCGGATGAACTCTTCACTAAGGGGGTACAGATTACATACACCTATCATTTCCAAGAGTTTTACAGAACATATTTCCTTTACCCAACATAAATAACAGGCTTATTGTGGCAGAAAAGAAAGCCAGGTGGCAATGGAAACAGAATTGGCCCTATAATTCAAAGAATACAAGTCTTTGGGCAGGTTGCTTTACTTCTTTGAGCCTCTCTTTTCCCATCTGTAAAATGGAGTGTGGGCATGGTGATCACATGCTTTTGTAAAAGCACATATGGAACAAGAGGTATGTGGTTATAGCTCAGTAATAGCTACTCTCATTACTAAATATAAGCAACACTACTGCTGTAAGTATCCACCACTGTCATGAGTTGTTTTGTTTTTTTTTTTGGTAGAGACAGAGTCTCACTTTATCACCCTTGGTAGATTGCCATGGCGTCACACAGCTCACAGCAACCTCCAACTCCTGGGCTAAGGCAATTCTCTTGCCTCAGCTTCCCGAGTAGCTGGGACTACAGGTGCCCGCCACAATGCCTGGCTAGTTTTTTGTTTTTTGCAGTTCGCTGAGGCCGGGTTTGGCCCCGCCGCCTTCGGTATATGGGCCTGGCGCCCTACTTGCTGAGCCACAGGAGTTCTTTTACCCTCTTTCCTAATTATAGAGAAATCTGTTGGAGGCCCAGATGATTATTTTAGCACAATTGCTTCTAAAAATAACATTTCCTTGCCCCTTCAAATCATCTGCTGTTCTCAGACACATTCCCAAGGAGAAAACACACACACACACACACACACACACACACGCACACGCACACGCACACGCGCGCGCTTGCTTACCCAAGTCTAAGCATCTAAAAGATGTCATAAATTAAGTAATGAGATACTAAGCTTGACAGCTGCACTATATAGAAAAGAAAAAGTCTATTTAGAAATTCCATACACCACACTGAGTACACTAAACACTTGTCTGCCCAAGGTGAATACTGCCTTACATACTAAAAAGCACATGTAATTAAATATATCAGAAGCCAAATCTTACTTTATTTTCATGACAACTGGTTTGAATTTAACACATACACACACAAAATATTACATCAAGCTATCACATACACAAAAACCAACTTATCAGCTAAACCAAACTCCTTTGTTTCCCTACTTATTCTATCTTCAAAACCATGATGAGGTTTGTTTTATTCATTTGTTAAATGTCTCACATGTAAAAATTAGTAATACTTTCCCCATTTTTCTTACCACGCCAAATAAAATATGCTTTGTGTTAATGTTAAAATTCACTTACTAGTCTTTTTTTGGGGGAAAGTAGTATGTATAACAGAATCCTGATCCTTATGCATTTAAATACTGGACACTTTGATTTTAAGTTCTTAATCATAAACTTAAATGGATATCGTACAATTCATAACTTAGAGGGCAAACATGGTTAATCTGACCACGTACCAAAGGTAGCAATACTAGAGAGTGTGTTCCTACTTTCCCTCTATCTGGAAGTATTTACTGTGTCAAAAAAAAGGGCATCCTTTACCAATGCAGATACGATCAGAAGACACTTCTCTTTATAATTAGCTTGATCCAGGGGTAATATAAAACCTAAGTGCCAAGGATAACTTGATATTCAGAAAACTGTAGACTTACACTTTCACAGTAGTAGCTTAAACTGGTAACTGATTTGGGCTTCTTCAGTTTGTACCCACCTGTATGCTATGCACATCAATAACTCTGACCCCTTTTTTGTTATCCGAAGGTTCTATCTAGATGATTGGAGAAGTCAGAACCTCCCTCCAGAAGGCCTCTTGCATGGATCTGTTTTTTATTACTGCCTCTTGCCTGGCTGGGAAAGAAAGAGAGTAGCACACATCCTTGAACTCAAGGGATGATGCACAAATGTTTCTCTTTTTACAGCATAATATTCGGCAACTCAATAATTTCCTTTACATTTTTCTCCTCTCTCCACTAGTGTTGTGGCTTAGCTAAAATAGTGTCCTTGATGTCTAAAATGTCCAGGATTTCAAGACAATATCTGTATACTACTTTGTGTCATTTCTGTTCCCCACCCCCATAAAGACTACGTATTCACCAATCTTACTAAAAATAACTTTAAGGTAAAAAGAGTTATGTATGTATGTTATCGCTGACACACTTTTGCTTTCTAATACAGTAAAATACTCCAAGTTCTAATCGAGACTACAACATTTAGGGTGGCGCCTGTTGCTCAAGGAGTAGGGCACTGGCCCCATATACCAGAGGTGGCGGGTTCAAAGCCGGCCTTGGCCAAAAACTGAAAAAAAAAAAAAGACTACAACATTTGAATTAGTGATTCATAAACTGTGTGTGTCTGTGTGCGTGTGAGTGCTGCTTCATGACAGAGTGACCCTAGCTGCAAGCCAAAGCACTGAGGGACAAAGGTTAAACAAACTATGGTATATTCATATAATGAACTGTCAGGACTACAATACAAATAACACTTATGCGTGATGTTTACATGGTATAAGAGCATGCTCATACCAAAAATAAAGTTTTTGTTTGTTTGTTTTGTAGAGACAGAGTCTCACTTTATCACCCTCGGGAGAGTGCCGTGGCGTCACACAGCTCACAGCAACTTCTAACTCCTGGGCTTAGGCAATTCTCTTGCGTCAGCCTCCCAAGTAGCTGGGACTACAGGTGCCCGCCACAATACCCGGCTATTTTTCTGTATTGCAGTTCGGCCGAGGCTGGGTTTGAACCCGCCACCTTCGGTATATGGGGCCAGCGCCCTACTCATGAGCCACAGGTGCTGCCCCCCAAAATAAAATTTTTTGAGAGAGAGTTTCACTCTTTTCAACTGGGTAGAGTGCCGTGGCATCATAGCTCATAGTAACCTCAAACTCCTGGGTTCAACCCATCCTCCTGCCTCAGCCTCCTAAGCAGCTGGGACGACAAGTGTCCCCTCACAAAACCCTGCCAGTTTTTCTATTTTTAGTAGAGGCGAGGTGTCATTCTTTCTCAGGCTGGTCTGACACCTGAGCTCAAGCAATCTGCTCTTCTCGGCCTCCTAGGGTACTAGGATTACAGGTGTTAGCCACCATGCTCAGCCCAAACATTTTAATTAAAAGAAATTATCAGACTCAGTGCTCGTAGCTCAGTGGTTAGGGCGCCAGCCACATACATTGGGGCTGGCGGGTTCAAACTTGGCCTGGGCCTGCTAAACAATGACAACTACAACAACAACAAAAATAGCTGGGTGTTGTGGTGGGTGCCTGTAGTCCCACCTACTTTTTATAAAAAAAAGAAAAAAAAAATATCAGTCCAGGCACATGGCTCATGTCTGTAATCCCAGCACTATGGGAGGCTGAGGCAGAAGGATCGCTTGTGGTCAGGAGTTCCAGATCAGTCTAGGCAACATGGTGAGACTCCATCCCTACAAAAAAAAATTTTTTAAATTGGCTGGTAATGGTGGTACACACCTGTAGTCCCAGCTACTCAGGAGGCTGAGGCAGGAGGATCACTTGAACCTGAGAGTTTGCAGTTACAGTGAGCTATGATCACAGCACTTCACTCCAGTCTGGACAACAGAGCAAAACTGTCTTCTTTTTTTTGAGACAGAGTCTCACTATGTCACACTTGGTAGAGTGCTGTGACATCAACCTCTAACTCTTGGGTGTAAGCGATTCTCTTGCCTCAGCCTCCAAAGTAGCTGGGACTACAGGCTCCTGCCACAATACCGGGTATTTTTTTGTTGTGGTTGTCATTGTTGTTTAGCAGGCCCGGGCTGGGTTTGAATTTGCCTGCCTTGGTGTATGTGGCTGGTGCCCTAAGCACTTAGTTAAAGGCGGCAAGCCAGCAAAACTGTCTTTAAAAAAAAAAGTTAGGGACTGGGAGCAGTGGCTCATGTCTGTAATCCCAGCACTCTGGGATGCGGAGACAAGAGAGTATCTTGAGCCCAGAAGTCAGAGGTTGCTGTGAGCTATATGCCACAGCACTATACCGAGGGTAACAAAGTAAGACTATCTCAAAAAAAAAAAAAGTGAAGTTACATAGCAGAGCAGTAACCACTGTAGATGTCAGGTAGTCAGGTAGGAAGAATTGTTAGTTCTAAAGAGTCATAGATTTCTGAAGGTAGAAGAAACAACACTTAGAGATCACTTAGCCCAACTCCAGCAAGTTCAAGATGAGAGCCAATAACTTGGGTGAGGTTATATCACATAGGCAGGTTAAGTAACTAAGAAAGTCTGATGAAACAGTCTTGGAAAAGTCTTTCAAGGAGAAATAGAGTGAGGTGGTAACACTTTTTTTTTTTTTTTGAGATAGGATCTCTAACTTTATTGCCCCAGCTAGAACACAGTGGCAACCTCAATCTCCTGGGCTCAAGTGATCCCCCTGCCTCAGCCTTCCGAACAGCTGGAAGTAGGGATGTGTAGCATCATATTGGGCTAATTTTTCTATTAGATTGGGGTCTTGCTATTTTGCTCAGGCTAGTCTTGAACTCCTGGCCTCAAGAAAACCTCCTCCCGCTCGGCACCTGTGGCTCAACAGGCTAAGGCGCCAGCCACGTACACTTGAGCTGGCAGGTTCGAATCCAGCCCGGGCCGCCAAATAACAATGATGGCTGCAACCAAAAAAAAATGACCTGGCGTTGTGGCGGGTGCCTGTGGTCCCAGCTACTTGGGAGGTGGAGGCAGGAGACTCGCTTGAGCTCAGAAACTGGAGGTTGCTGTGAGCTGTGATGCCACGGGACTCTATCCAGGGTGACAGCTTGAGGCTCTGTCTCAAAAAAAAAAAAAAAAAAAAAAAGAAAAGAAAAGAAAAGAAAACCTCCTCCTTGGCCTCCCAAAGAGCTAGGATTACAGGTGTGAGCCACAGTGCCCAGCTAGTCAATCATTTTTGATGAAAATAGGGGGCAGTATTCTCTTTTCCTGGTTTAGCTGCCACCTATCTGATTTTTATTTTGGGGGGGAGGAGAGTGCAGAATCTCACTGTCCCCCTGGGTAGAATGCAGTGGCATCATAGCTCACACCAACTTCAAGCTCTTGGGTTCAAGTGATCCTCTTGCCTCAGCCACCCAGCTAGTGGGGACTACAGGCGCTGGCCACAAAGCCCAGGTAGTTTTTCTATTTTTAGTAAAGAGACGGTCTGCTTAGGTTGGGTTAGAATTCCTGACCACAAGCAATCCACCTGCCTCAGCCTCCCAAAGTGCTAGGATTACAGACATGAGCCACCACCTCCCACCTTGATCTGATTTTTAGATTGCAAGATGATAACTAGTATCTAAACTGAGAGGTAAGATTAAAAATTCTAAAATAACCTAAAAATTCTGAAATATGTTTTTTCCATTTATCATTTTCAAACATGAAATTTGTATTGCACTTTACCCAAAATATCATCAAATAGGAACACACTTAACCATATATGCATTCCTCAAAACATGTAAAACTTATTTTAGAAATGTTTATTCAAATCTGAGAAAAGAAAACATGGTAGGATAATGAAAAACCAATGCTGATGAGTCCTTTAAAAAACTTACAAAAAACTATCATTGTCACTAAACTTAAAACAGCTAAGATTTTTATTTTTGTAGAAATGTATTTTCTAACACAAAGTGCACAGGCAGATATAGTTATATTTACTTATATTTTAAAATAATTCTTACAGGTTTGCAAGTACAAGCTAAGGCTTAGGTCAGTTTTTCTCTGTTAGAGTGTATTTTCAATTCCTCAAATATTGTTTCGAGAGGTGTTATAGCTTCCATTAAACACAGACCATTCAAGCTAGCAAGTATAAAAAATACAGTTCTTTATGTTTTAGCTCTTCATTGCAAACCCCATTACAATCTGTTAAAGTAAATTAGAGAATAAATAAGGTGTAGTTTTAAAAGAGGTCAAATAGGGTAATAAATCATTGGTAATAATATTAAGTACCCAAAAGAAAGTCATTTTCTAACAAATATCAAAAACAAAAGTAAATAAAAATTTAGGCTCTTGATTACACCCCTACTTTTTACAACGATAACCAAACTTACTGGGTGGCTTCAAAATTCCATACAACAATCTTAACTTTTAGCCTTAACATTTCAAACCTACAGAACCCAAGTATCAGAGTTACCTACGATCACGTTAAAACGCTTTTTAAAGTCTCAGAAACTTAAATTCAATGCGGGAAAGCTAAGAGCCAAAGAGAAAAAAGACAAAACTGAGAAAGAGAGGAAAAAGTGAAGGGGTTATGCTGTTTACTAAATATCAAACTTTTACAGAAATCCAAAACCTATTTAGCAATTTCCATATGCAAACAGAATAACTTCGATGTAAAAAGTGCATGTTTGAATGCAGTCATTTATTAGTATGCATTCTACTTACTTTGCTTTTTGCCATTCAGAAGCTTCATTAAAGACAAACACAAAGAGGTAACCAGTTGAATGAGGTTCGGTTCAGACACGAAAAACTAGTAAATATGACCTACACATTTACATCCCAGAACGTCCTGTGGGGAACGTACCCTTTACATACTACCATTACATATACAAGCTTTAGATTGTGAAATATCGTAGTTGGGCTTTCTATCTTGAACCTTACAATTACAAACTCTGGCATCTACCACCCCACTCCTCGAAAAAAAAAAAAAAAATCCACCTCCAAACCGCATTGGTCCACATAGTTCCGGCCCACATGGTATCAGTGGGTGTGTCCCCCCAAAAGGCCTTCTCATTGGCTGTGAAGAAACAGCTTGTAAGAGGCTGTGATTTGGGAGGTCATCAAACTCCACGCCTCCAGACTTGCGCTCGCCAATAGAGCCAAGATGCTGGTGGCTACTCTGCGATTCAAAGGGCAGTCTGGTCGCCAGAGATGCAGCCGTGGTAAGGCATTCTAACAAGAGAGATCGGGTAGGAGAGGGCAATCTCGACTGTGCTGCCCGCTCCAGCCACACTCCTGGACCCCACCAAATGTTCACATACATGCATTTTCCCAGCAACCAATTAGAAGGGCGTTTGCCTTTTATAGAGCTTTGGCATAAGGACCACCTCAAGCTACCGTGTCCAATCTGCCCATTCTGCGGATAGGAGAGCGAATGGCTGGCTCAGGCAATGATCTTTAGTGCTTGGTGCCCCTGGGGAAAGAATCCATCCCAGCCGTCCCTCAGCGCAGTCTGTCGCCCGCAGGCGCTGGGGCGCCCTAGGCGTGCTTCTGAGCCTGCCCCAGCCGCTCGTGGTCCCGGGTTTCGCGAGCTGCGCTAGACTCGCGCCCGCGCTCCCCTCCCAGCGGGACTTACGCGGCCTGTTCTTCCTTCCTGAGTCCATCCTCCTCCGCAGCCGGCATTTCTTGGCCGGTGATTCGTGCTGAGGGAGCAGCGACTGCGGCTGGAGCTCCGGCAGGAGCGGGAGGCGCGGGGGCGTAGCGTCGCCGCCGCCCACGGGGCCGCGGCTGCAGACGAGCGGAGACGGGACTGGCGGCGAGTGGAAGCCGTTGTGCAGCAGCCCGTTCACGGCGGCGGCGCGGGTGCTTGGGGGTGCCCCTAGGGAGTGTGGGGCGAAGCGATCCGGCTGCCCGCTGCGGTCGCCCATGCCGGAGGTTGGCGGGGCTGCGCGCGGGCCCCGACTCAGGCGGCCTCGCTGGAGGTCATTCTCGGGCGTCTTTATATCCCCAGATCCTCCCTGCGGTTTCCGATTCAGCAGCCGCAGAGCCGGCGCCAGGGGATGGCTAACCCGGCGCTCCTCCCCTCCTCCCGCGGACTCCCCCACCTCCTCAGCGCCCTGCCCCCTGCTCTCTGATCTCGTGGCGCTGGCCTGGAGCATGCCTGCCCCGGGCGCGGAATCGGGGATCCCCGTGCACCCCCAGCCGCCTGCCTCCCCCCGGATCTCCCAGCCGCGCGACTTCAAACGCGGCTTCCTCGCCTCGCAGACCTGTCCCAGCCACTGAGCATGCCCAGTCCTGTCCGCCACCGCCACCGACGAGTTTCAACATGGGGAATGAAGTTCTCTAGGCTTGCAGAGGAGATGGGCGGGTTGGGCTTTGTATGGCGGAGCGAGCAGAGAGCGGACTGGGCGAGGCAGGCGCGAGAGAAGCAAGCTGTTTTGGAAGGAATGCGGGAGGAAGATAAATATTTGCGAAGGTTTCAATTTTACTAATCTTGTCCTTAGTGGGCAAGATACCTTTGCAAGGTCACTCACGTGGCCCTCCCCCACCTTTGTGAGTATGCTTGTGCTCGCTCGCTCGCACGTTTGCCTGTATATTTGGTTAAGTGACCAAACTACTAAGAGGCCTGAGGGGAGGGAGGAGAGCAATTTTTTATAGAAAAGTAGGCAGACTTGGAGAGGGAGGGGAGTGAAATTTCTTTGCTGGCACACATACACAAATACCATGTGGTCTCATGGAATAGTCTTTTGCAGGGAGGAAACCTAGGAATACAGTGTAAGGACAGTGAAGGACAAAACTGTAGGTAGGATTAACGGGTGCTGGGAGAGACTAAGTAAACAGGAGCAAGCTCATGCTATAAAAAGCACTCTCCTCACCCTGAAAGGACTTTAAAAGACGATGTCATGTTATTTATAAAGTAAGGAATTGCCTCTTTTTTTAAGAAGGGAAGGCAGCATAACATGATGTTCAACATCTTGAGCTTTGGAATTAGCGCTGGGTTGAAATTCCAACTCAGCCCCTGAGCAATTGCAGAGAAAGTTACTGCTAAAGTTAACAAGCCAAGCACTAGGAAGCAGGACTGGGCATGCTCAGTAGGCAGAACAAGTTTGGGTGGTACCTTTCCAAAGTTAGGTATCCCTTGAGGCCTCAGCTTTCTATTTGTGACAGGGGGCCGTTGTCCAGCCTAAAAGTACATGATACAATCTTGGCACACAGTACATACTCAAAAGAGGTAATTGTTCTTACACTATTATTATTAGTTTGCCTTTATTTTGAGTGAGGGGAACAAACCACGTTCGCAAACATATTTATGATGTGATTTATTGTGTGTGATATTGTCCATGATTTGTAAGAGGCAGGCAAGTGCTCGCTGGCCACTGGGGTTGCTGGCCCTGGGCCTCATTGCATTGAGCAGTAAGGAGGGCTTGCACCTTGGATTGGCAATTCCTTTCATCAGGGTCTTTTTTTTTTGTTCTGAGACAGAGTCCCACACTGTCACCCTGGGTAGAGTGCCTTGGCATCATGGCTCACAGCAACCTCAAACACTTGGGCTCAAATGATTCTCTTGCCTCAGCCTCCCAAGTAGCTGGGACTAGGTCTGGCTGTTGCTTAGGCTGGTCTGGAACTCCTGAGCTCAGGAGATCCCCTGGCTTCAGCCTCCCAGAGTGCTATGATTACAGGTGTGAGCCACCTTTCGCCTGGCCTATCAGGGTCTTACCTAGAATCAGAGCTTTACAACCACAGGGGCCACTTAAGAGCTCTCATCCATCCACTCTTTCACACTTTTTCAGATAAGGAAATGAGGCCATAAACAGATCACTGAAATTATTAAGAACAAAGCTAGGGGCTTGGTGCCTGTAGCTCAGCTGCTAGGGTGCCAGCCACATACACCAGAGCTGGCGGGTTCAAATACAGCCCAGGCCTGCCAAACAACAATGACAAATTCAACAAAAATAGCCAGGCATTGTGATGGGTGCCTATAGTCCCAGCTACTTGGGAGGCTGAGGCAATAGAATTGCTTAAGTCCAAGAGTTTGAGGTTGCTGTGAGCTGTGATGCCCCAGCACTCTAACCAGGGTGACATAGTGAAACTCTATCTCAAAAAAAAAAAAAAAAAGAACAAAGCTAGGACTAGATCCCAAATCTCAACTGTCTCTGCTTCTCTTACCTTCTCACAGTATTTGAAGACAGAGAGGAAAAAAATGTATGTGATCTGACCCATGCCTACCTCTCCTGCCTTCCCTTGGGTGCCCGGTGCTACCTTCAGTTCCTCAAATATCTTGCCTCTGATGTTTCTGCTGTCTGCAATTCTCTTCTCACACCTCTTTTGTCTGCAATTCTACTGTCTGCAATTCTCGTCTCACACCTCTTTTGTCTACTAAATTGCAACTCACTTAGACTTCTCCCATTTAGAGAAACCTTCCCGACCTTTAGGACTACATTAGGTCTTCCTGCTATATGCATTCGCTATTCCTTATGTTCCCTTCATGACCCCTTATCAGTTAGTAACTATACAACACATCCCCTCCCTCATTTGCAAACTGGGGTAATAATAGGATATAATTGAATTGTTACAATAATGAAAGAATTAATATGTGTATGAAATTAAATAATTTCAACTTAAAGCTGCTTTAAATTATTCTGAGCCTTAAAAGGAATTCTGCTAGGTAGCCTGAGTCATGTGGCATGCAGCTGTCACTTTTGCCTTTGTTTCCCCTGTAGATTTTTGTAATTAGATAAGACCCCCTTAGGTCATTGTCCCTCCTCAAGGAAGAGTAATAAGTTATTCCTTCTTGGAATGCAGCAATGTATAACCAAGCAAATCACTGTGCCTTATCTACTCGTCTTGCACGAAAAATGTTGTAATCCCAAAACTTGTCTGTTTCTACCTACATAAGTGAAACTTCTCCATTTTGGAACAACGATGCCATTTGTTTAAAGTCAGTGTTTCCATATGGCAACCCTCAAGCTTTGCATTCAATAAACTCCATATTTAATCACATTCTCCGAATCCCATTATTAAAGGTTTACTTATGAAAAATGTCCAGCATAGCATAAATCTAATATATTTGATTGCCTATCTTCCGCCACCCATACACACACATTGTAAGTTCCAGTAAGGCAGATGACTCTTTTGTTTGTAACTGTATCCGTAGGAAACATTTGATAATTATTAATGACTTAATAAATGACTTGAGTGATACAGGTATTTCACTCAGGGTCTCTCTCACTTTCTACTGTAAATTGGCTAAAAATCCATTGCTATTTCTAAATATTCAATATGTAGTTTTCAAATTAAAGTTCCCATATAATTCAGCTGAGTAGCTTAGGAAGCAACTTATATCAGAGATGCAAATGAGATTGTTAGCATTGCAATAACTCCAAAGACATATTCTCTCCAACATGATTTCCAGGCCTAGTGAAGAAGATTGAGCCAGGTGGCTCAGACCCAGGCAGGCCAGAAGTCCTGGTACTGGGGACAGAACGTCCTCCACCTGCTTCCATTCTCCTAACCTTGTTGGGGGGGTGCTTGGATCAGTTACCAAGCATGTGGTAGGGAGGAAGCCAGGTGGCATCTCACAGGTTTATTCAGGAGGGTGTGTAGGAGGTGTGACTATGAGGCATGAGCTATCTTGTGCTCCATGAGAGGCATAGAACAAAAAATGTTTGGAAGAGAGAGAGAGAAAGAGAGAGAGAAAGAAACCCATAAGCTACTTTTGTCCCTCTGTCCTTTTTCATTTATCAATCATTTGTTAAATGTGTGCTATGTTGGGTGGTGCCTGTGGCTCAAAGGAGTAGGGTGCCAGCCCCATATACCAGAGGTGGTGGGTTTAAACCTGGCCCTGGCAAAAAAAAAAAAAAAAAAAAAAAAAATGTGTCCTATGTTATAGACACTAAAACAGATGCTGGGAATACAAAGTCAAAATAGATGCCTTAACTGCCCTCCGAGGGCTGACTTACAATTGAGTAGAGAGACAGAAAAGTCAATGGTTTTCTAACATCAGTGTTATATAAGAATAACCAAGGGAATTTTTCCTTTTTAACTTTTTTTTTAATCCTAACCCTAATCTGTCATATCTGTCAAATTCAGGAGGCAAAGAAATATGTTTTTAACTTTTTATTGAAAAACAACACATAGGGGGCGGACAGGCGTTTCCCCCATATGCCAGATGTGGAGGGTTCAAACCCAGCCCTGGCCAAAAACTGCAAAAATAAAACAAAGGAAAACAACACATATACAGAAAAGTACGCATATCCTACAAAGATCAATTAATGTTTTATAAATGAACACCCAGGGGAACGGGCAATTGAGCAAGAAACAGAAGGTTACCTATAACCTAGGAAATTTCTGCATCCACGCCCATAGAGTGATTCATCCATAGGTGATGATGATGAAAATGAAGATAATAATGATGATAAATATTTTTTTTTTCAGACAGAGTCTCACTTTGTTGCCCACGGTAGAGTACTATGGTGTCACAGCTCACAGCAACCTCCAACTCTTGGGCTTAAGCAATTCTCTTGCCTCAGACTCTCAAGTAGCTTGGACCACAGGTGCCCACCACAACACCCGGCTATTTTTTGTTGCAATTCTCATTGCTGTTTTAGCTGGCCGGGGCCAGGTTCGAACCTGCCACCCTTTGTATACAGGGCTGGTGCCCTACCCACTGACACAGGCACCGCCTGATGATTAATAATTTTAAAATTAAAAAACACAGCCAGAGCTCGGTGTCCATAGTTCAGTGGCTAGGGCCCCAGTCATATACACCGGAGCTAGCAGGTCTGACTCCAGCCCGGGCCTGCCAAACAACAATGACAACTACAACCAAAAAATAGCTGGGCATTGTGGTGGGCGCCTGTAGTCCCAGCTACTTGGAGGAGGCAGGAGAATCGCTTGAGCCCAGGAGTTGGAGTTGCTGTGAGCTGTGATGCTACAGCACTCTACCCAGGGCAACAGCTTGAGGCTCTGTTTCAAAAAACAAACAAAAACAAACAAAAAAAAAAACAATAAAAAACAAACAAAAAAACACAGCCGGGTGTGGTGGTTCATGCCTATAATGTAATCCTAGCACACTGCGAGGACAAGGCAGGTGGACTGCTTGAGCTCAGTTCAAGACCAGCCTAAGCAGGAGTGAGACCCTGTCTCTACTAAAAATAGAAAAACTAGCCAGGCATTGTGGTGCATGCCTGTAGTTCCAGCTACTCAGGAGGCTAAGGCAAGAGGGTTGCTTGAGCCCAAGAGTTTGAGGTTGCTGTGAACTATGACACTCTACTGAAGGGAACAAAGTGAGACTGTATCTTAAAAAATGAATTAATTAATTTAAAAAAAAACCTAATAATAGTAGCTTTTTAAGAAGCAGGATATGTCATACAGGTAATCTTTGTCTGGAGAAACAATGATGAAAGCAAAGTGTGTCTTCTATGCTGCCAGAGGTAACTCCAGAGGACTTCAGAGAGTGAGTGGCCATAGAGTAGGGAAGGGAGCAGGGGAGATGTGCTGCTCAGGTGCATATTAAAATGGACTTCAGGGAGGAAATGACTTCTAAACTGAATTGTGAATAATCATGGGCTGTTTTTCAGGTGAAAAGACAGAGAAGGTTTAAGAGAATCCATTTTGAAGTGAAGGAACCAAGACTCTGTGGGTGGATTTGAAACAACCTGGCATGTTTGGGAAACTGCCAGGAGTTGAGCAAGGACGAAGAAGAGTGTAGGAAAGGAAAAGGTGAGTGATAATGGCTGAAAAGATTAGATGGGGTCCACATCTCAGATGGCTTTCTCCACCATAGGATAAAGCTTGCACTTTTAACTGAGGGCCATGAGGAAACTGTTTATGAGTTTTAGGCAGAGGAAAACTACTAGATTTACACTGTGGGAGGGACCTCACAAGCAACCTAGAGAGTAGGCTGAGTCTATAGGGAGACCAGTAGAAGACCACTGGAAAAGACCAGGTGAGGAGTTAGAAGTTATAAGGGAGAGAGGGAAGGACTTAACAGCTGAAATGAGAACATTAGGTAGATTCAAGAATTATATTAATGTGGAATCAGAGAAAGAAAAAAATTCTTTTATCTGGGGAATATAAACCCCTTGAAATTATCAGGCCCAGAAAGGTAAAATGTAATAAGCAGTGGTGTCTAACTCCTCCTTCAGCTAAATAATAATTACTTTTTTTTTTTTTTTTTTGAGACAGAGCCTCAAGCTGTCACCCTGGATAGAGCGCCATGGCATCACAGCTCACAGCAACCTCCAACTCCTGGGCTCAAGCAAGTCTCTTGCCTCCGCCTCCCAAGTAGCTGGGACTACAGGCGCCCGCCACAACGCCCGGCCATTTTTTGGTTACAGCCGTCATTGTTGTTTGGTGGGCCCGGGCTGGATTCGAACCCGCCAGCTCAGGTGCACGTGGCTGGCGCCTCAGCCCTTTGAGCCACAGGCTCAAGCCTAAATAATTACTTCTTGAAGCCACTTACTATGTGGGCTCTAAGCTAACTGGCTCCAGATACTAAGAGCCAATCACTAACCAATGTTATTTCTCTAAACCAATGAGAATTCCTAACAAACTACTTTTATAATTTCCCTCTCTTCTGATTCATCTTTGCCCCTACCCCTTAAAAACTAGAGCCTCTCTAGTTCTTGGGATCACTCCTCAAAGCACTTTGGAGCTGTGTCTCAGGTAGCAGTCCTCAACTTTTGCTCTGAAATGACCTCTCTTTAAAGTATGTCCTGAAAGGTCTGATTATTTTAGGTTGACAAATCTATAGGACTTGGTGGTCAATGGGAAGGTAAAAAAGAGGTAGGACAAAATTGATTTCCCTCTTTCCCATTTGGGCAATGGGGATGTGATTGCAACATGTACATCAGAGCAGATCCTCACCCTTTCATGGGCTACTGCACTCCCATGCTGGACTGGGTTCCTCTCTGGTGTAAGCTTTATCACTCTTTGCCTACCTGTGTCTAATCCAATACATATTATTTCATTGTTTTCTTTTTTTGTCTCAAGGAGCCAGAGAAAACAAGCCAGATTCCCCTATAAGCCAAGATGTGTTCTTTTTGATCAGGTAGGTATTTTTAAATTACTAAAAGTTTAGAAATCTGGTGCCTGAAGCACTTCTGATAGCTCTCAGCCTTTCAAACAAGAAGTACCTTGTCTGACAATTACGTTTAGGAACTTGTCCTAGAAAAAGTGCTACATACTTCATTGCTGAGAATCACTATCACCTTCAAGGTACTCCCCTTAGGAAGCTATGCACCAACACCAGCACCTCATCTACCTTTCAAAGCAAGTTTTGAACTCTTTTTCTGAGATGGCCATCACAGCTGTCATTATATTACCCTTGGTGTTTTGAATGTCATCAAAGTGTCTTCCTTTCAATATTTCCTTTATCTTCAGGTAAAGAAAAAAACCTGGAGACCCAGAGAACACAGCCGGTGAGTAGGGAGGATGTTCCAATCTAGTTCTTTATTTACTGGTTAAAACCTTCCTCACTGACAGTACAATAGGAGCTGGTGCATTGTTGTGATGTAAGAGCCATGAGTTGTTGGCAAAAAGTTCAGGTCATTTTCATCTAACTTTTTCACACAGTCTTTTCAGCACTTCCAAATAGTAAACTTGGTTAACTGTTTGTCCAGTTGGTACAAATTTGTAATGAATAATTCTTCCAAAATCAAAAAAGATTAGCAACATCGTTTTGACTCTTGATTTGGGCTAATGGAACTTTTTGGTTGTGGAGAATCAGCTAACTTCCATTGTATACTCTGATGCTTTGTCCCAGGGTTGTATTGGTACACCCATTTTTCATCACCAATAATAATATGGACCCAAACACTATCTCATCTCTTCCAAAGGTCTTGCCAAACTTGACTCTCCTTTGCTTTTGTGTATCAGTGAGCTCCTTTGGGACCATTTTTGCACATATCTTTCTCACGCCAGGATTTTCAGTTAAGATTTTAACTGTTTCTTGGGTGGCACCTGTGGTTCGGTGAGTAGGGCGCCAAGTGAGAGTGGCGGGTTCAAACCCGGTTCCAGCCAAACTGCAACAAAAAACAATAGCCAGGCGTGTGGTGGGTGCCTGTAGAACTAGTCACTTGGAAGGCTGAGGCAAGAGAATCACCTAGGCCCAAGAGCTGGAGGTTGCTATGAGCTGTGATGCCACAGCACTCTACTAGGCTGACAAAGCGAGACTCTGTCTCTAAAAAAGAGACTGTTTCTCTATTGATGTTTACTTGGCCTGCTATGCTTCTCACAGACAGCTGATGATTCTGACAAACAATTCAACACATTTTTTTCATCAGTTCTGCTTATTACTGTCCACCCTCCTGACTTCTCATCATCAATGACGCTTCCTCTCTCTCTCAGAAAAACATTTAATCCATTAATACACTATTGTTTTCTTCATGGCATTATCTTCATTAACTCAGACTAACATGTCCCTGATTTCACTTCTGCTCTTACCAAGTTTAACAAGGAATTTAATGTTTGTTCATTGCTCTAATTTAAGCTTCAGCATTCTTGTGATGGCACATAAAAATTTCAACAACAATGAATGTCACTCAGCAAGACACCACGACCTGTCAACACAAACACAGTTGTGAGAGAGACACTGATATACCGAGGTTATGAAACTTTACTGAGTTTTTTGTACAGTGCTACCAACATAAGTGCACAAACTGACAATTAAGTTTGTGACAAATTCACAAACTTAATTGTCAGAACTTCCTAGGAGCTCTCATTTTTGAATCCCTGGGACTCAACACAGTGCCAGGTACAAAATGGGAGCTAAACAAAAGTGTGTAGAATTAGTGAAGGATGAAGTTCATCTCATTACACAGGTGAAGAAGCTTAGGATGAAGAATGGAAGATAGCAGATACTGGGAATTATCTTCAAAGAAGGTTTCTCTTTCATGGTTTTTGTTGAATGGGCAGTAAAACTCTCAGGAGACAGGCCAAGACTCAGGAGAGCAATCCCAATTGTTTTAAGTCTGTGATTGACTTTGGAGCTATCTGGCCAATGAAGGACAACCTGGAAAGATTTCTTCTTTTTTAAAAAAGAGAGGTCTGCAATATGGGTTTGTAACCTTATTTTTAATGACCTTAAATCAGAATTGTAAATTACTGTTATTTTCTGAAGACATATATATGGTTAGACAATTAAGTTTCCAAACTCATCCTAGAAAAAGTGTTACATACCTAACTGCTGAGTATCACTATGGTCACCTTTGAAGTACTCCCTTGGGAAGCTGGGCACTGATGCCAGTGTCTAGTCCACCACTCAAAGCACTTTTTCTAGGATGAGTTTGAAAACTTACTTGTCTGACCTCATATGATAATAGCTCTGACAGCTATTACAGAAAAAGAGTTCCAAAATTGCTGAAGGGTGGACTAGGTGCATAGCTTCCCAAGGGGAGTACTTCAAAGGTGACTGAAGTACTATTTAGCACTTGGTGACTGAAGCAATATTTAGGAATGAAGTATGTAGCACTTTTTCTAGGATGAGTTTATAAACTTGTCAGACCTCATAGATCAGACCTGTCTACTATGCCATCATTATACATTCTCACGTTAGAAATTCTAGTTATTTGCTAAAGTGAAAATAAAGGCAAACATGCCCAAGCTTTTAGCCACTTAACCACATTAGCCATAGCATGAGCTTGAATAAAGAGTACACTTCAAAATATAGTTTTAAAATGATGACTATTAAAATAACTGGAATGTGACTCGGTGCCTGTGGCTCAAGTGGCTAAGGTGCCAGCCACATATACCTGATCTGGTGGGTTCGAATCCAACCTGGGCCCACCAAACAACAATGATGGCTACAACCAAAAAACAGTCTGGCATTGTGGTGTTGGGAAGCAGAGGCAGGAGAATTGCTTGAACCCAGGAGTTGGAGGTTGCTGTGAGCTGTGATGCCACAGCACTCTACCCAGGGCGACAGCTTGGAATGTCCTGGGATTAACTTTTTTTTTTTTTTTTGTAGAGACAGAGTCTCACTTTATTGCCCTTGGTAGAGTGCCATCGTATCAGTGTCACCCAGCTCACAGCAACCTCCTAGGCTTAGGCGATTCTCTTACCTCAGCATTCTGAATACTGAGTAGAAGTTAATCAAGGTTGGGGTGGCTGTAGAAGAGATATGCACAGCCTATCCCATATCAGCAATACATAGGCACTTCATAAATACTGTCTGATCGAGAGAATGAATTGACCTTGTCTCCCTCAATAGGGCAAACCAAATGTTAGAAAAGTTATTCACTGGAACAAACCATTGGAAAGGACTTAGTCACTCTCTTTGGTTTTCATCTTTCACAATAAAAGATCACGTGTAAGTAATAACTTTCTCCTTACTGTTCTTTTATGTTGATTGCTTTTCTCTCTGGTGATGGAGCATTTTCTTCAAATACTTATACCCAAGATACTTTTGTTGCCTATTCTTTGGTTGTTGTTTTATTTTGGGTAACAGATTTTAAAAATAGCATTAGCAGGTGTCACTACAAGTAATAACTGTGTGTGCAGAAATGAACCACACATCTCATGAACAAACTTCCAGTCAGTCACTAATTTTTTTTTTTTTTTGAGACAGAGCCTTAAGCTGTCACCCTGGGTAGAGTGCTGTGGCATCACAGCTCACAGTAACCTCCAACTCCTGGGCTCAAGCGATTCTCCTGCCTCTGCCTCCCAGTCACTAATATTTTTTAAGCTTCTACTAATTACAACTATGATGTGAAGGGGTTTGGAGTGTGGCTGCCTAGAAATTTGATAGGCTATAATCAGAATGATCCCAAGGATTCGGCATGATTTCAGGAATGGAGCTGAGTTCAGCAAAATTACAATAGTCATATTACCAAACATTTATTAAGTCCTCATGTGTCACACACTGTACTAAGCATACTGTAAGTGTCATCTTTTTAATCATCACAGTAGCCATGTGAGCTGGGTGCTATTATTATCCACATATTCCAGATGGAGGAACTGAAGCTTAGAGAGGCTCATAAACAGATCCAAGTTCACACAGCAGAAAATGGTGTCAGTGACATTTGAACTCAAGTCTGGGTGGCTCCAGAACCTACTGTGGTATAATATGAAATATACAGCGTGTCCCAAAGTCACCCCTAAAGCTGCTACACCAAAGGAAAATGGAAAATTCTAGATAAATTTACTTTTATTTACAAAATATTCATTTTGAAATTTTTCAAAGAGGTGGCTAACATAATAGAGAATATTTTGTAAATAATTTGTAAAATTTTATAATGAATATTTTGTAAATAAAGTACATTTTGCTACCATTTCCCATTTTCCCTATATATGGAAACTTTAGGGGTGACTTTCGGGACACCCTGTTTTTGTTTTTGTTTTTGACAGAGCCTCAAGCTGTCACCCTGGGTAGAATGCTATGGCATCACAACTCACAGCAACCTCCAATTCCTGGGCTCAAGCGAGTCTCTTGCCTCCGCCTCCCAAGCAGCTGGGACTACTGGCGCCCGCCGCAACACCCGGCCATTTTTTGGTTGCAGCCATAGTTGTTTGGCAGGCCCAGGCTGGATTCGAACCCGCCAGCTCAGGTGTATGTGGCTGGCACCTTTGCCCGTTGAGCCACAGGCGCTGAGCCGGGACACCCTGTTTTTGGTCTTTGCTCAAGCTTTTGTCAGGGAGTTCCTAAAATCCTTGAAATTCCCTGACTGACAGGAGTGTCTTTTCTTATTCATAATTAGCTCCTTTTGATCATGCTTGAGTTTATGCTAATGAGATGATTAATTATGTGGCCCCCAAGATTGATTCAGGATAGGGCCAATCACCAGGATGAAGTGATTAGCGAACTAAGGACTGGACTTCAGTCCTACTTACCATCCTCCAGAAAAGACATGGAGTCCTGGAGATTATGCTCTCTATAACTCTTGAACAATGAAATTTGATGAGGTTCCAGGTTGCTGAACACATGGAGGGGCTAGGAGAGTAGCATCCCCCCATATCTGGCTCTGTGCATCTTTTTATTAGGCTGTATCCTTCACAATATCCTTTATAATAAACTAGTAAATGTAAAGGTAAGTAAAATGTTTACCTGAGTTCTATAAGCTGTCCTGGCACCTTATTGAAAGCAAGGAGGGGCGGCGCCTGTGGCTCAGTGAGTAGGGCGCCGGCCCCATATGCCCAGGGTGGCTGGTTCAAACCCAGTCCCGGCCAAACTGCAACAAAAAAATAGCAGGGCATTGTGGCAGGCTCCTGTAGTCCCAGCTACTCGGGAGGCTGAGGCAAGATAATCGCCTAAGCCTAAGAGTTGGAGGTTGCCGTGAGCTGTGTGACGCCATGGCACTCTATCGAGGGCAATAGAGTGAAACTCTGTCTCCACAAAAAAAAAAAAAAAAAAAAAAAAGCAAGCAAGGAGGGAGGATGTCAAATCCCAATTTATAGCTACTCATTCAGAAGCACTTGGGAGTTGCAATTGGTGCCTGAAGCGGGGGCAGTCTTGTGGGACTAACCTCTCAACCTGTGAGATCTGACACTAGTATACTGTGTCAAAATTGAATTGAACCCTGTTGGTGTCCACTGGAGAACTGTTTGGTGTATGGAGAAAACTCTCACATATCTGGTCACAAAAGTGTTGTGTTGTGATTGTGAATAAAGAGAAAAAATTATTTTTCTTCACACCTCTAACACTTCGGAACTTAGCTGTAATGCGTCCCAAAAGGCAGTGTATCTCCCATTTCCTCCATGGAATACTGTATCAAGTCGCTGCAAACAGCTGGTATAATATTCCACAGTATTGCCTTTCCTTTTTTTCTTTTTTGTTTTGAGACAGAGCCTCAAGCTGTCACCCTGGATAGAGTGCTGTGGCATCACAGCTCACAGCAACCTCCAACTCCTGGGCTCAAGCGAGTCTCTTGCCTCCGCCTCCCAAGTAGCTGGGACTACAGGCGCCCGCCACAACG
>CAUYRH010092976.1:0-10569 GCA_963574655.1 Perodicticus potto
CCTGTAGTCCCAGCTACTTGGGAGGCAGAGGCAGGAGACTCGCTTGAGCCCAGGAATTGGAGGTTGCTGTGAGCTATGATGCCACAGCACTCTATCCAGGGTGACAGCTTGAGGCTCTGCCTAAAAAAAAAAAAAAAAAAAAAAGAAAGAAAAGTAATAATCTAGCCAGAACAAAACGTCCACTCTTCTCTTTAGTATACATATCATATTTATTAAGTGCTAAGTGCTGTGACCGCTTAATAATTATTCTGTGAACTTGTATAATATCAACAGTTCCAATCAAACTAAATTCTAAATATGAAGCTCACTAGGAGATATTGGATACTAGGATGGCTTAGGTGTGACAGTGTATGGGTGTCTTTTCACCACTTCGTCCACACTGATAAGATTATTGTTTTTCATTCATTAGCAATTTAAGTTCCTCTCCCCTCATTTTAAAGTAAGAGATGAATAACTGCATTAAAAAATTATCTGGGAAATATGCTTGCTTTCTGTACCACACAAAGAGAATTCATTCAGTCAGAATTGGGGGTAGCACACATTATTTTTCCTCTGATTAATTTTTGTTTATGTTTTTTCATGGGCTTATAATAAGATTCAGAAGTTATAGTGATATCAGTAATGCCTCTAAAATTTTACTGCAGGAGGATGTGGAGATCTGTGTTCAGCACCTCAGGGCTGTGCCTTTGAACTCTTTGAATAGCCACTCAGCCCTACTCTATTTCTTTGCCGAATTGTGAAGTCAGTTATATCCACGTTCTGCAATTGCCTAGTGCCTAAAACATTTGGAACGCTGAAAAATACCCTGTGTAGCCATTCGCCAGATACCAGAGCATAAATCCAAGTTACTTAGATTTGCAGTATTACAATTTCTCCTTTAAAATGACATGAGGGAAGTGTTTAACTTAATGAGGCAGAGGATCCTAGTGTGTAACTTACATTATATTTTTCACTGCACAAGGGTAAATTATTGCTTCGGTTTCCTGTATGGCCCCCCAGTGGCCTCAAAGACACAATGTAGCATCCAGAAATGCCCGCTTTGTCCTCCACCATAACTTATTCTCAGATAGCATGCATTTTGAGAATTGGCCATAGCATTTCTTATAACAGGATGAATTTCTTGAAGGTGATTTGTAGATACTAACTGAATATGAATTTTTTTAAATTTAGGAACATTGAAGTGGTTAGTCTGCATACATTACTGTAAAAAAGGAAAACTAATGGACTCTTTCTTTGTCTAAAACATTTAGAAAACAAGCACAAAATTCTGGGTGAAAATTAAATTATGAGGCATAAAATAATTTCTTGGCATTTCTTCACTATTGTTGCAGCTTTTTAAAATAAATAAGCACTAGTCTTTGGGGAATGGCCTTTGTATATTTACAACTATAATAGTTAACGATATTGTTCTATATATAATTGTAAGAATTATATTCATATATTTACAATTAAGTTTCAACCAGCAAATATATGGACCTCACATTTGGATATGGGACCCCCCATATCCAAATCTCTTGTATTTGTTAAATGAGCTTTGCTTTCTAACAAGGTAATATGTATAAGAATTTAATTAAAACAAAACAAAGACCCCTCACCAAGCAGTGTTGCAGCATTTGGGTAAATTTTAAAGCTTGACAATTTCCAAGGCAGAGACATTACTCCAGGCTTTCTGCCAAACCATTGCTAGTAATCTGATGACAAGGAATGAAGCAAATGAAAGTACTGCAGCCTGGCTTAGTTAGATATGCATTTTCTAAAAAAGAAGCCAACACATTTCTCATGCAAACCATCAAAATCACAACTTGAGCAGGCACAGGAGCACACACACACACATTGTACTTTTACAAGTCTAGGAATACACACATTAGAATACAACTCTACACTTAAGAGGAACACAGAAGTAGAAGACACAGCTAGGATCCTTTCTTTATCTTAAATGCTTTTCATATAGAGCGACATTTCTCTCAAAGACGAAGTATAAGGAATTAAATTACTTATAGGTGGATAAGATTTAGCCTTACCCTCACTCACACAGTTAAATTCTAGGGACTACCCCAATCACTCACGCATTGATGTCAATATCAAGCTATTATTTGCGATTTATTTAAATGATTTAGATAAACGTTTATTCTCTCCACAGTGCTAAAAAAACAATTTATGTAATGTTACAATTACATTAAAAGATAATCAAATTAGGAATTTTTATAAAAGGAAGACTGACATTTAATAAGTTCTTTGGAGGAGAAAAATATTGAGCAAATAATTGTGAGTATTTGCATATGTTATTTTGGCCACTGGAGGGCTCTCATATTTTTTAACTATTTCTTTAGAAAGGTACTTGATACAGCTGCAACTTCACTATAACAAACTTAAATCTTGCTATTATAAAGTCTATGTTGTCGCTTAGATCATAAGATGGTATATTACAAAATACAAGATGATCAGAATTAACTTACTATGATCTTTAACTATTTCACCACAAAAATAATGAGAAATTAATAATGCGCTTATCTTTTTATAATCATTCCATAACCAAGACTCATGTCAAAATTATGTGATCAATAACATGTGTATTTCAATAAGAAATTCCTAAATCTCAGAGTTATGCTCTACATTTGATGTCTTAAACAGTCTACATGGTGCCTAGTCCCTGCCTTTGGGGAGTGCACTCTCCAGCCGGAAGACAAATACTGGAGTAAGTGATAGACAGTTAAGTGTCCCAGAGATGATATTCTGAAAAAGTGATACTCTGTCGGCTCATAATGGATGAATAGCAGCTATCTGGATAAAGAAAGATGGGCAGGGCATTTAGAATTGAAGGACTAGCATGAGTAAAGAAACTTCATGGTGTGTACAGGATGTAACCAACAGTTTGATGTTATTATAGTACAAAACCTTGAGGATAAAGTGAAAGTAGACAGATAAATTTGGGGAGGTAAACAGATACCCACCCGGACATGAAGGTCTTTTATGTTATTCCAAGGTTTTGGTCTATATTCCTTAGAGGACTTAGTGCTTCTGAAATCCAAGCCCTATCCCCAAAGTAAACAAGGCAAAATAGAATGAATATATACTCACAGGAGGGCCTCAGCTACAGCTCAAAATGATCTTTCATCTATATCCAGTTATTTGAGTTCTCATGTATTTGAATTTTACTCTATAACAAGCCCTCAATTCATACAGCATAAATAGTAATTTTCTCTAAATTTCCAAGAAGATGCACCATTTTATCCAGTAACTCTCATTCTTTGATACACTGTTGGTGTCCTTAGAATTCTTTTTGCTTACAAATCCCTTTTGATTGAGAAATATAGCTGTAGGTAGCAATGATTATTTAAAGTTTGAGTTGCAAAAACCAAATTTTATTTATTTGTTTATTTTTAATTAATTAATTAATTTTTCAGACAGAGTCTCACTCTGTTGCCCTTGGTAGATTGCCGTAGTATCATCATAGCTCACAGCAACCTCAAACTTCTGGGCTCAAGAGATCCTCTTACCTCAGCTTCCCGAGTAGCTGGGACTACAGGTGCCCGCCAAAACGCCTGGCTAGTTTTTCTGTTTTTGGTAGAGACTAGGTCTCGCTCTTGCTCAGGCTGTTCTCTGACTCCTGAGCTCAATTGATCCACCCTCCTCAGCCTCCCCAGGGTGTTAGGATTACTGGCATGAGCCACCTCACCCTACCCAGAAACCAATTTTAGATGAACTTATAACTCTGGATGACGCTTTTAAAGAAGGAAAAATGGAGGAATAGTCCTCTAGTAAACTAATTCCAGAGTGCCTAATTAGTTGGAATGTTACTTCGACCACTGAGGGAAACTCCTATAATCTGTAGAAAAAATACTTTTCTTTAGAAATCTATTTTATTTCTAGCTGAATATTCTCCAGCTTTGTTCTAAAATGAGCATTCTAAGCAAAGCTTACAATTTTAGAAACATGCATTTTATAATTTTCTCATGGTTGGAGTCCTTTGACAATACCATGAATACCTACCAGGACAAATGGAAGAAATGTCTGTCACTGTAACTAATGCCCATAGCACAGGGAGCAGCGCTTTTTTCTGAAGGGTCCCTCCCATCTCTTCTCGTGACTTCTTGGTATCTTGCAACAGTCTTCCCTAAACACTCACAAAATTATGGGCTTTGCTGGACAATGGTGGTGCTGTTTCTTCACGTATTCTCTCAACTCACCTGATCCAGCATCAGCAGATCACAAGATACAAAGAAAGACAAGAAACATAGTATTTTGATACTCCATGGGAAAGGCTTTCTCTAGGTGGCCCTGTTTAATAGATGTAATACTGAAATGCAAGATAGAGGACTAGAACAGGGCTTGATCTGGAAGTGGCAAGGATTCCAAATAACTACGATTTGAATCTTAATTTGTTATGCTGCCAATTAAGGGGAGCTCAGAAAGCTTCTCTAATCCCTCATAAAGCTACCCTAACATTATACTCTTTTGGAAGATTCAATTACAATTTTAAATCTTATAAAAAGAACTGTGGCATGTCCTCTTCGTTTTCTACATCTAAATAACTGGATTGGTATTTAGATGATTTGCAAGATGCTTCTGTGTCCAAGTCCGCATAAAGATAGGCATCCTGAAACATGATAACATGGTTTTGCTATTACAAACAGGATTGGTCTTGGTAAGCAGCTATGTTTGCTACTAACGGCTAGCAGGAAGAAAGTCTTAACGTGAGCAGTGCTGAAAATAAAAGATATGTCCTCTAGTATTCAAGCACACAACACTAAACAATCATACGAGGTCAATTTGTTCACCTGCTTGAAGCATTTAACAATCTGGAATACCCGTCAGTATGTTTTTCTACTCAAATATTCAGGTATTTTAACAAAGTGTCTTTTAAGTTTTTTTAATGGATTCAGGTAATTTAATGGTGAGAACTACCCATAAAAAATTTTAGGCTCAAATTTTTTCGTCTATGGCTTAAGCAACTTAGGAAATTACAATAGCAGATTCAGAACTAACTAACCAACTCTCTCTCTCCCCACCACCGAAAAAAATTTATCATCTTTTTGTGCATTGGAGTGACCAATCTCTGTGTGAGAAGAAAAGTCAGGCTTCTTAATCCTTCCATTAGAATATGCTGCTTTCCCCTGCTATTTGAACACATATATCTTTATTTCAGTGAACCACGTAGATTATCAGCACTTCTTGCTGATGTCAACAAATTTAACCTTGAATTGACTGTACTAGGAGTACAGCTAAGTCACCTTCTCTAAGTGCTAGAGTAATACACTGGATCACAGACCTAGAGCACACTGGCTTCCCTGCCTCCCCTAAACATGTATAATGTCATTATTGAGTAACCATTTAATTTTGTGCTCTTGATTACTATTGAAGTTTACTCCAAGGCATGGGGCTTTGGGAAGATAAGAAAAGGGTGATTTTAAAGAACTGTAATAACATTGTGCTAGATGCTGCTTGATATCATCAGATTAAGAAGCTAATCCAGTTCCACAATTCTTATGGGAATTAGTTCCAGGAAAAATATTTCTCCCTCAAGATAAGTGTGTAAGATTTCTTTATAAATGTACAAGAAAAACTAATCTATCAGTTTCCTTAATTTTTTTTGGACTACCTCAACTCTTAGCTAAATTGTGAGTGCTCAGTTATTATTAATGATGTAGGTATTGGTATCTTTTGTAAGTATTCTCTTCAAAATTTGGTTCAACCCATGGGTTAGCAAAATCTTTTTTATTTCCTCTTTCACAGAATTTATCTCATGAGGATAGAATTCTTGACTTCTCAATTGTGATCATGGACTCAGGGGAAAACTCTCTAGTGCTACACTATTTCTTGCCATTAAGCAAACAATAAATATTTGCTGAATTAACATTACTATGTACTGTCTTGTCTTGTAGGTTTCAGTAATGCAAGACTCCATTTCAAATGTAGGAGTAAAATTTTAATTCAGCAGGAATGACTAACAAAGGTCATTGAAATAATAAATAAACAAAAACAATAACAATTTTTAGGGACATTTTGAGACTAATTTCCTCCAAATAGCTTGAAAATATTCTTTTATCCTCCTTCCATTTTTTTCCTGACTTATATTTGTTATCAGTCAGGTCACATTTTAGTGTGATGAGTTTCATGTTCGACAAGTTTTAACTTTGTTGTAGTTTGCATCAAAGGACTCTAAACAGAATAGTTCAGCAATAAGATCAGGCCCGATTACAATGTGTTTATGACATCAGTTTGTGCTGTTCTTGGATTGAGAAGACTTCTATAGACCAAAGTCGAATTCACCTACGAGGCTGTCTATGAAAACTGAGATAAGTGAGACCAACTGTCACTCCTAGGAACTGGTGTTTCTCTCGTTGAAATCTTGACATGTAAAGAGACTGAGGCTAGAAAGGTTAACTGGCCAAGACCAGAACAGATCAATATAAAGGGAGGTCCAAAACATAGGTTTAAAATCCAGAACTTAAGATGTTTCCCATATCTATCTCAAAACTGCTCTAAAACAATGTACTGACAAAAAAAAAGGAGAGGTGACACCACAGGGTGCTATTTGGGGATGTGGCGTGCAGGGACTTATCTCTTTTCTCAGTGGCATAAATCTCATTTTGAGATACACATCAAAAATGGATAGGCCCAAAGGAAGGGAGTAGAAGAAAGCCACGACATGAATAACAAAGCACACTTAAAAAGGAAATAGTTAAGAAAACTTGGAAAATCCACTCAATAAAATAACATATGGTTTTTTACACATATAAGCTTGTCATACATTTCTTTAATGAGCAGTACTAAATGTTTTCCTGTGAATCGTGTGATGTTGGTTTAACTTCTTTAACCATTTGCTAACATCTGTTAAATTGAGACACTAGTAGGGCTACTGCCTATGATTGTTGAAAAGATTCAGTAAGAGAATCCATGTAAAGAACTTATGAGCTTAGCATATTGCCTGTAATAAAATGATGTCTATGAAACTTTTAATTATATGGGAGAAATGCTGATGTCATAATGTAACAATAGCAACAACCAGGAAACAAAATTGTGCAGTTGGCAACAAGTGTGTAGATATCTTGATAGAAAAGGCCAAGGTGGAAACATTATTTGCAGTTATCTCTGAGTTCCAAGATAGAAGAGATTATTTTATTTTTGTATACACCTGAATTACACAAATAATTTTCTACAAAAACATGCCATATATGTGCAGAAAAATATAAAATTCATAAAGATAAATCTAAACCTACTCAATGGTCTTCCCTTGGATCTTAATAATTCTTGGATTTGGGGTTAGGAACTATTTTGGTTTTATTTGCTCAAAAACCTTTACCTACTAGCGTACATGTCATATACACTAAGGAAATAGTATCGTTCTATTCTAGCTCTAATCCTTTCTAGCCTTTTAGACCAATTCATTCACCTATAATAAAAATGTACCAGGTAGAGAGGGAGACGACCCTGTTCCTGAAAGTTTCCTTCAGTATCAGGTGTTGAGCTCTGTAAATCTTGAATCACAAGAGCTCATTTCTTTATTCAGAGCTGTGTCAGTCTTTTAGCAAAGAAAAAACTGAGAAGAATCATGCATCCTTGCAGAACATCAGGGTGTGTGACTGTTGTAAACTGGCACCCAAGACGCCAAGCATATTCGGAAGCCCCTCGTTGCTACAGAAATAAAAAAAGCACCAAAGATAATCTTTTCTGTCTGTGCTGTGATTAGCTATTTTGAGGAGCAATAAACAATGAAAGGCTGTTATCATTAATTTTGCAGGGTTTACACTCATCGGTAAACGTTATTATTCTTTGACATTTTCAGCGGCGCTCAACTTACCTGAAAACATTTCCCCACCAATGTTCCTTGCTCTTGCCTTATAATTATGAAATGCTATATATATTAATCTAAATGAAAATATCATTCCATGATAATTAATCATGACTGGAGAGTCCTCAATGCATAAATAAATTATAATGAGTCCCCCTGCATGCTGTACTCTTATTGCTCTTTTAAAATAGTACAGGCATACCTCATTTAATTGAATCTCACTTTGTTGTGTTTTCGGCTGTGGGATTTTTTTACAAATCGAAGGTTTGCAGAAAACCTGTGTCGAGCAAATCTATGAGTGCCATTTTTCTCCATGCACTCATTTCATGTCTCTAGGTCACATTTCAGTAATTCTGGCAATATTTCAAAAGTCTTTGTTATTACTAGATCTGTTATGAAGGTCTTTGAGCAGTGATCTTTGCTGTTACTATTATAATTGTTTGGAGGTGCCAATAGCCGCACCTATGTAAGAGTGTGAACTTAATTTATAAATGTCACCTGTGTCCTGCCTGTCCTCACACTAGCTAGTTCTCAATTTCTTTCCCCCTCTCTGGGCCTCCATTTTCCCTCGCATACAGCAATATTGAAATCAGTCCAAATAATAACTCTGCAGCATCCTCTAAGTGTACAGGTGAAAGGAAGGGTCATGCGTCTCCCAGTTTAAGTCAAAACCTAGAAATGATCTAGTTTAGTGAGAAAGGCATCTAACAAAGATTAGACTCTTGCATCAAACAGTCAACCAAGTTTTGAATGCAAAGGAAAATTTCTTGAAGGAAATTAAAAGTTCCACTCTAGTGAACCACATGAACGATAAACAAAAGCGTCAGTTTTGTTAATATGTAGAAAGTTTTAGTGGTATGGGGAGAAAATTAAACTAGCCACGACATTCCCTTAAGCCAAAGCCTACTATTCCAGACAAGACGCTAACTGTTGGATTCTATGAAGGCTGGGAGAGGTAAGGAAGCTGCAAATGAAAAGTTTGAAACTAGCCAGAGGTTGACAGATAAGGTTTAAGGAGAAAAGCTGCCTCTGTAACAACATAAAACTGCTGTGTGGAGCAGAAAGTGCTGATGTATAAGCTGCAGTAAATCATCAGAAGACCTAGCTAAGGTTATTAAGAAAGGCAGCTTCACTAAACAATGGATTTTCAGTGTAATAAAACTAATATTGGAAGAAAATGCCATGTAAGATTTTCATAGCCAGAGAGGAGTAGTCAGTGCCTGGTTTCAGAGGACAGGATTCCCTTAAGACTCTCTTTTTAGGGTCAAATGCAGCTGGTGACTTTAAGTTGGATCTGATGGTCATTTATCACTCAAAAATTCTAAGGATCTTGTGCTAAATCTACTTTTCCTGTGCTCTATAAATAGAATAACCAAGCCTGGATGGTAGCATATCTACTTATAGCATGGTATACTTACTATTTTAAGCCCACTTTTGAGTTCTGCTCAGAAAAAAAAGATTCCTTTGAAAATATTACAGTTCATTGACAAAGCACCTGGTCACTCCAGAGTGCTGATGGAGATGTACAAGGAGATAAATGTGTTCACGCCAGCCATCTGGCAGCCATCCATTCTGTAACCCATGGATCAGGAGTAATTTTGATTTCTAAGTCTGATAATTTAAGAAATACATTTCATAAGGCTATAGCTGCCATAGATATTGATTCCTCTGATGGACCTTGGCAAAGTCAACTGAAAAGCTTCTGCAAATGATTCACCATTTTGGGTGCCATTAAGAATATTTGTGTTTCATGGGAAGAGGGCAAAATATCACCATTATCAGGAGTTTGGAAGATGTTTATCCCAAGCTTCTTGGAAGACTCAACACGGAGGAGCTGAAGACCAGTGGAGGAACGAACTACGGATGTCGCAGAAATACCAAGAACCTAGAATGGCAACTATAGCCTAAAGATATGACTGACCAGATTGCCTTAAAATAGTGATAAAATGCCCATGGATGAGGAGTTGCTCCTCAGGGGACACCAAAGAAAGTGGTTTCTTCTTCTTTTTTTTTCAATTATTTTTTTATTAAATCATGGTTGTGTACATAAATGCAATCATGGGGTGCAATGTGATGGGTTTATATACAATTTGAAATATTTTCATGGAACTGGTTGACATAGCTTTCATTGCATTTTCTTAGTTATTGTGTACAGACATTTATATTTCTACATTTAGTAAGTTTCACCTATACCCTTCTAAGATGTACCGTAAGTGTGGACCCACCAATTACTCTCCATCCACCCATCCTCCCTCTTCCCCTCCCCTCCCTTGCCTCTCTCCCCAATTCTTGTGCTATAATTGGGTTATAGCTTTCATATGAGGGCTATAAATTAGTTTCATAGTAGGGCTGAGTACATTGGATACTTTTTCTTCCCTTCATAAAGCTTCTGCACAGCAAAGAACACAGTTAGTAAAGCAAGCAGACAGCCCTCAGAATGGGAGAAAATATTTGCAGGTTATGTCTCTGACAAAGGTTTAATACCTAGAATGCACAGAAAACTCAAACGTATTAGCAAGAAAAGAACAAGTGATCCCATCCCAGGGTAGGCAAGGGACCTGAAGAGAAACTTCTCCGAAGAAGACAGGCGCACGGCCTTATAGACACATTAAAAAATGCTCAGCATCCTTAATCGTCAGAGAAATGCAAATCAAAACTACTTTGAGATATCATCTAACTCCAATAAGATTAGCCCACATCACAAAATCCCAAAACCAGAGATGCTGGCATGGATGTGGAGAAAAGGGAACACTACTACATTGCTGGTGGGAATGCAA
>CAUYRH010092977.1:0-17525 GCA_963574655.1 Perodicticus potto
TCTCTCCCACTACCAGGAGCTTTGGTGTTTTCTGTATTCTTTTCTGTAAATCAATTCTGTCTTATCACGGACAGGTGGGGGGGGGGAAATAATGTAATGAAGAATAATAAAATACATGTATTTAAAAAAAAAAAAAAAAGAAAGAAATAAAAAAAAAAAAAAGAGGGTGTGCAAGACCTGCACCCCTTCTCCGGTACCTGCCCTGCACATCTCTTCCAGCTGGCTGCTTGTCTGTATCCTTTAAAATATTCTTTGTGGCCGGGTATAGTGGCTTATACTTGTAATCCTACCACTCTGGGAGGCCAAGGTAGGAGGATTGCTTGAACTGATGAGTTCGAGGCCAGCCTGAGGAAGAGTAAGACCCCCGTCTCTACTAAACATAGGAAAATTAGCAGGACATGGTGGCAGGCACCTGTAATTCCAGCTACTTGGGAAGCTGAGGCAGGAGGATCATTTGAATTTAGGAGTTTGAGGTTGTCCTGAGCTGGGATGATACCTTGGCACTCTAGCCTGAGCAATGGAGTGTCACTATCTCAAAAAAAAAAAACCAAACTTTGTAATAAATCAGCAATAGTAAGAAAATTGGTTTCCTAGGATCTGTGAGGCTGCTGTAGAAAATGATTAAACCCAAGGTGAGAGTTGTGAGAATCTGCGGTTTGTAGTCAAGTCAGACAGAAGAAGCTGTGTGTCACCTGGGAAACTACTACTTGACATTGGCATTTGAAGCAGGGGGCAGGCTGTGGGACTGAGCCCTTAATCTGTGGGGTCTCTACTAACTCTGGTTAGTGAGAATGGAGCTGAATTGTAGGACACGCAGCTAATGTCAGAGAACTGGTTCATGTCGGGAAAACCCCACACTCTGATCACAGAAGTGTTCTGCGTTGAGAGAGTGTAGAAAAGAAACACAGTCCTTTTTTTTTTTTTCATATATGCTATCCTAAAAACAAAATCTTTCCTATCTCAAGTGGAGGCTCACTCTTTCCTTTACTTATGGTATTTTTCACTTTTTAATTATAGAGAATTTCAAACACACACAAGGCAGACAGAGAAGCATGACGAACCCCCGTATAACCATGATCAGTCCAACAAGGGCAGCATCTGGGCAGCCCGGCCCCTCCCACGCTCCTCCTTCCCACCCTCCAGTGTTTCAAAACAAACCGCCTCTCAAATCTTCATACATGAACATCTCAACGTGTTTTTTTCTAAATGATATGACCTTTTCTTTTTACTAAAAACCACAATACCATTGTCACAACTAAATTTTTAAAAATTTCCTTGATGTCATCAAGTATCTAGGGTTCAAATTTTCAATTGTCTCATAAATGTTCCAATTTGTTTTCAGTGTGTTTGTTTGAACTAGGACCCGAATAAGATCCATATATTGTACTTGGTTAGTATGTACTTTAAGATTCATTTAATCTTTTGTCTTTCTGGCAATTTATTTGTTGATGAAATTAGTCTGTTTTCTGGCAGTTTCCTGGGGTCTGAATTTTGCTGGTTGTATCCCCATGGTATAGTTTAACATGTTCTTCTATCCTCTGGTTTTCTTGTTATATAAATTGGTAGTTGCTTCTGATGACTCAGGTTCAGCTGTTTTGCGAAAGAGTTTCACAGGTGGTGGTATGTTCTCCTCCTTCTTATCTCCTTTTTAATTTTTTTTTTTACACTTATATTTTATTCTCATAGTTTTTATACTTATCTCCTTTTTTGAAGAGATGAGTCGTGCTGTATTGTTGCCCAGGGTAGTCTTGAATTCCTGGGTTCAAGCAATCCTCCTGCCTCAGTCTCTCGAGTAGCTGGGATTACAGGTATAAGCCCCTGTACCAAGCTCATCTTTCTTTTTCTTTTTTTTAAATTGAGACAGAGTCTCAAGCTGTTGCCCTGGGTAGAGTGCTGTGGCATCACAGGTTACAGCAACCTCAAACTCTTGGGCTTAAGCAATTCTCTTGCCTTAGCCTCCCAAGTAGCTGGGACTACAGGTGCCTGCCACAATGCCCGGCTATTTGTTTTCTTGTTGCTGTTGCAGTTGTCATCGATGTTTAGCTTGCCTGGGCCGGGTTTGAACCTGCCAGCCTTGGTGTATATGGCCGGCACCTTACCCACTGAGCTACAGGTGCCACCAAGCTCATCTTTCTTCTTGCTGCTTAAGGCCTGGACACATTGGTTCATTAGAGCTGGAAAATGGTTTTTGCCTTTCATTAGAGCACTTGTTCCTGTTTGTTTAAGTGTACAATTCAATGATTTTTAGTAAGTTTACTGAGTTGTGCAGCTGTCGCCATAGAACATTTCTATCACTCCAGTGAGATCTAATGCCATTTTTAGTTAATTCTCAGCCCCTGGCAACCACTAATTTGCTGTCTGTCTCTCTCGATTTGCTTTTTCTGGACATGTCATGACAGTGGAGGCACTACATATGGGCTTATGTGAGAATTGGTTCTTAACCCTCATTTGCATCTGAGTCATGGGGATGGGAGGGGGTGGCTCTTTCCCAACATGGTTGCCTGGGAACCACCCCCCAGAGATTCTGATTCAATTAGTCTAGAATAGGCCTGAGCATCAGACAGTTTGAGAAGCTCCCCAGATGGTTCCAGCCACATTGAAGGCCTTGCTTTGTCAACTTCTTCCGAAAGGAGTGGTTTACTGCTGCCTCCACTTCCCCACCTCCCATGCACTCCTTGCCGGTGAGAACGTGACTTCTGCCCTCACCACACGGCACTGAAACTGCTGTAGCGAAGGCCTCCCAGTCACTAAGTCCGTTTTCAGTCTTCCTTCTACTTGCTTCTGCTCACCCCCCACCTCCTGAAACCATCTTCCCCTTCCCAGACACCCACTCCTGGTGCTGCTTCTCTCTGTGATGCCACACCTTTGTCCTTTCATTACTGACATTTCTCAGAGCCCTCCTCTTCTTCCTCATGACTGCCATGCGTGGCCACCATCTGCGTGTGTTGGCGGCCCCCAAATCCCTACTGCTCACTTAGCTTCTCTGCTGCTCACCCAGCATCTCTCCCAAACTCCAGAACTCTCCTACCCACCCTCTGGGTGGTACTCCTGACATTCCTGCTGGACTCTCAGTCTTAACCTTTGCAACACCAAGCTCATTCTTTCCCCAGATCTGCTGCTGATAAACCATATCTCCAGAGCACTATTTGGGAAACTCTTTGGGGTTCAGTTTCTGTATGTGTGAAACAGAAACAATCTCTTATGCTGAGTTCCAGAAGAGAGGACATACAAGTGACATCAGTTGGCACATCATAGCACTTAGAGCAGTCACTTCCTGCTGTCCCCTCCTGCACCCCGACCTGCTCCTCTCTCATAACAGTGCCTTCTGTCAGCTCTCAGCTACCCAGGACAGAGATCCAGGCTTCCACATCTCATTGGCTTCTAATCTTGGTAGATTCTCCCTAAGAAACAGCTCTCACATTTGCCCCTAATGAACTGCTGAAGCTTGAGTCTTCATCCCTATTTTTTCAGTTGTATTTATGTATTTATTTATTTATTTTATTTTATTTTTGATACAGAGCCTCAAGCTGTCACCCTGGATAGAGTGCTGTGGCCTCACAGCTCACAGCAACCTCCAACTCCTGGGCTCAAGCGAGTCTCCTGCCTCCGCCTCCCAAGTAGCTGGGACTATAGGCGCCCACTACAATGCCCGGCCATTTTGGTTGCAGCCATCATTGTTGTTTGGCGGGCCCGGGCTGGATTCGAACCCTCCAGCTCAGGTGTACATGGCTGACGCCTTAGCCCGTTGAGCCACAGGTGCCGAGCCACCCAGCTAATATTTTAATTTTGTATAGAGACAAAGTCTTTCTCTTGCTCTGTCTGGTCTTGAACTCCCGCCTGAGGAGCATCCTGAGGATCTTCAAGGCTGCCTCAGCCTCCCAAAGTGCTGGGATTATAGGAGTAAGCCATCACTCCCAGCCCTTCACTCTTTTTGTCTGGCCAATTACCTCGGCCTCCTTTTGCCAGTTGGTGGCTACAGTGATCCTTTTGTTTTGTTTTTTTTTAGACAGAGTCTCACTGTGTCGGCCTCGGTAAAGTGCTATGACGTCACAGCTCACAGCAGCCTCAAACTCTTGAGCTTAAGTGATTGTCTTGTCTCAGCCTCCTAAGTAGCTGGGACTGCAGGCGCCCGCCACAACACTCAGCTATTTTTTTTGTTGCAGTTGTCATTATTGTTTAGCCCTGGTCGCCTCGGAGCACGTGGCTGATGCCCTAACCACTGATCGACAGGTGCTGAGCCTATAGTGACCCTTTTGGAACAAAATTATAATCATATCATACCCTTCTTTACAATTCTATGATGGCCCCGGGGATCTGGCCAGATCACTCAGCTAAGTAGTTTAGTCTTTTCCCCCTCTGGCCTCCCCTTCCCTCCATTTCTCCTGTGACTCCGACACTTACCCACCCACCCCACACACACACACATACACCCATAGTTTGCTTTTGAGCCCTGCACACCTTCTTTGTCAGCACCACGTCCTGCCCCCACCTCACACTTCTGCCTGACAAGCATCACTCATCCTCCCTCAGGGACACTCAGTCATTTCTTCTTCCATGCACCTACCACATTTGGGAAATGCTTTAGTAATTTCTTTAGCAAACATGCCTATCCTGTGCCAGACAATGTTTCTAAGGATTTTGCAAAATACAAACTCCTTTATTTTCATAACAACTCTATGAGGTCATTGTTATTATCCCTGATGCGATAAGGAACCTAAGGCCCCTGAAGAGTTTTAGTCCCTGGCCCATAATCATATAGCAAAAGTAGCATGGCCAGTCTTGGAACCCAGGAGTGCGGCCCCAGAGTTTGGGCTTGGATTGACTCTGCTACATGTCTTCTTTAATGGGCTAAGTATCATTGATCATATGCTATTAAGCTAAACAATATAAAATTGCCAATATTTGGCTGTTTTGACCTATAAAAGCGGAGTTTTTTTGTTTTTTGTTTTGCAGTTTTTGGCTGGGGCTGGGTTTGAACCTGGCACCTCCGGCATATGAGGCCAGCACCCTACTCCTTTGAGCCATAGGCGCCACCCAAAAGCGGAAAATTTGTATGATTCATTGTGCTAGGCCCTTGGGATACAGTCAATGGACGGATACAGTCTTTGACCTTTGAGAGGGAACAACTGTAGAGTATGACAGTTGGGGGAAGAAAAGGGAGCTGAGAAAGCCTAGGACTTAATTTGGGGGGAGGATGTTTAAGAGAAGGCTCAAAAGAGCAAAAGTTTGGGAATGAGGGTAACAGGGTAAGAGAAGGAGATTCCAGGCAAAGGCACAACTCTGGAACAGTGTAGGCTAAGGGCTGAAAAGTGAAAGAACTGCCCATGAGTGTCCCAGCAATTAGCAGCTGGCACAGAGCAGGTGCTTAATAAGGATTTGTCATCTCTGGCCATATTACCCTGGATCTGCCTGATCTTGTCTGATCTTAGAAGCTAAGCAGGATCAGGCCTGGTTAGTACATGAAAGGGAGACTGAAATAATGGGTGCTATAGGCTTAAAAAAAAAAAAAGGAAAAAGAATTTGATGAAAATGGAAAGAAGTCAAGAGAGCTGGAACTAATGCCATGAAGATAGAGTTTTCAGCAGGAGAGTTATCAAAGAAAACCAGAGTTAGACAGTAGTTACAGCAGTGAAAACATTTTATTTGAGATTATTGTGGTAGGATAGAACTAGATTCAATTCTAAATACAACAAGGAACAAGGTGGGGGGCCGTAGGTAGAAAATTACTAAGAAAAAATGTCAAGAGCAAGAAGGATTCTGGCTAAACCGGCCTAACTGGAGTCTTGTTGAAGGCAGGCCAAGAGATCAGATGTCACCTGGGGGAAGGTGAAGGATGAGGAACTAGATCAGACATCGAGGATGGTCAGATACAGAGGATGGGGGATTCTGGCTAAACTGACTTGGCAGGATTCCTGCTAACGTTGGAAATGCAGAGGTGAACATGGAAGCCCAAAGCCTAGGTGAAAAAGAGTTGGGGAGGGGGCGGCGCCTGTGGCTCAAAGGAGTAGGGCGCTGGCCCCATATGCCGGAGGTGGTGGGTTCAAACCCAGCCCCAGCCAAAAACTGCAAAAAAAAAAGAGTTCAGGGGCACCTGAGTAGAATTTTGTCAAGGAAAGAATCCTCGAGTGAACTACTCAAATTTACTTTTTTATTTATTTATTTATTTATTTGGAGAGACAGAGTCTCACTTTATCACCCTTGGTAGAGTGCCATGGCGTCACACAGTTTACAGCAACCTCCAGCTCCTGGGCTTAGGCGATTCTCTTGCCTCAGCCTCCCAAGTAGCTGGGACTACAGGCGCCCGCCGCACCGCCCAGCTGTATATTTTCTGTGTTGTTGTTGCAGTTTGGTTGGGGCTGGGTTTGAACCCGCTACCCTCAGTATATGGGGCCGGCGCTCTACCCACTGAGCCACAGACGCCGCCCTTTCATTGTTTTGTTTCAAAGATAAATTTTAAGGAAGTGAAGGCAGTAAAATCATACTTTTTTGGGTGCAGTTCTGAGGGGTGACATATGCATCGGTTGCATAGACCCCACCCCAGAAAAGATACAGAGCAGGTCATCACTTCCAAAAAGCTCCCTTGTGCTGCCCCCTGGTGGCCATCCCTGCCCATGCCCCACGCAAGTTTGCCTTTTCAGGGCGCGGTGAGGGAATGGAATCATACAGATAGTAGCCCTTTGAATCTGTGTCCTTTTACTTAGAATAATACATTTGAGACACGTCCCTATTGTTGTGTATATCAATAGTTGATTCCTTTTTTATTGCCGAGTAGAATTCTATTGTATAGCTGCATCATATTTTGTTCATCTGATACTTACCAGTTGATGGATTCAAATTCGATTTAAAAAGAAATCACTGCACCTAGTTTGAATGCAGTGAGGTGAGGTGGGGGTAGGGTCTGCATCGCTGCTGCTTGCTCACAGGCCTTTTCCCTAGCTGGGCGTGAGCGACGGGGACAGGCGCCGTGTCTGGTCGTTGTTCTCAGTAGCCAGCCTGGACGCAGCTGGCTCTCCTTGGAGGAAGGGGCCATTTGGGGGGCGATGTGGGAAAGAATATGGGGAAGGAGGGCCCGGTGCAGTCACTGCAGACTGCGGCTCAGGAGAAATGGAATGAGGGGCTGGAGGTTAGGAGTTTGGCCTTACGGAAGGAGGGTCAGACAAGAGGTAGTCTACTTCTGAGAGCAGAGTGTGCAAGAATATCTGGCCTTAAGTTCAACTTGGAGCAAAGTGTGTGTGTGTGTGCGCGCGCGCGCGCGCGCCTGCCCACCAAACCCAACACCTTCCCTTCAAGGGGGAAAGCAAATTCGCAGCTGTCAGGTGCATACGAGGTTGCAGTTCTTCCCCTGGCAGAAAGGTGGCGACGTTGCACCGTGTCTGTTTCCGCCTCTGTGGTCACCCTGCTGGACAGTCTCATAGAGCGGTTAGCTGGCTGTCATCCTAGCACTCTGGGAGGCCAAGGTGGGCGGATTGCTTGAGCTCAAGAGTTCCGAGACCAGCCTGAACAAGAGCAAGACTCCATCTCCAAAAATAGCTGGGAGTTGTGGCGGGCACCTGTAGTCCCAGCTACTTGGGAGGCTAAGGCAAGAGAATGGCTTGAGCCCAGGAGTTTGAGGTTGCTTGTGAGCTGCGACACCAAGGCACTCTACCGAGGGTGACAAAGTGAGACTCTGTCCCAAAAACAAACAAACAAACAACAAAACCCCCAAAGGACCGTCAGTCGCTGCACGCTGAGCCTAAGGACCTTGGACCTCAGAAACCACCATATCCAATAACGCCTATTTTACAGGCAAAGGACTTTCACAGAACAGAGGCTCAGACAGTTTTCCCGTGCTTTTCCCAAGCTTTCCTGAAGCTTCAGGCTTGCGTGGGAGCTCAGGGTGGAGAGCAAAGGCTGAAGGGCAGACAGAGCCATGACTGTGGGCGGCTGCCCTGTGCCTCTGCTGCCAGTCCGCTGTGTGCCGATTCACCTTTCCTCTGTGGTCCTCAGTCTCCACGTTTAAAAACTCTGGGAGGCCCAGGCGGGTGGATTGCCTGAGCTCATAGGTTGGAGACCAGCCTGAGCCAGAGTGAGACCTTGCCTCTAAAAAATAGCCAGTAGTGTGGTGTCTGTAACTCAGTGGGTAGTGCGCCAGCCACATACAGTGGGGCTGGTGGGTTCAAACCCAGCCAGGGCCTGCTAAACAACAATGACAACTGCAACAACAACAACAAAAAATAGCTGGGCATTGTGGAGGGCATCTATAGTCCCAGCTATTGGGAGGCTGAGGCAACAGAATCACTTAAGCCCAAGAGTTTGAGGTTGCTGTGAGCTATGATGCCTTGGCACTCTACCAAGGGCCACAAGGTGAGACTCTGTTTCAAAAATAAACAAATAGGGCGGCGCCTGTGGCTCATCGAGTAGGGCCCCGGCCCCATATACCGAAGGTGGCGGTTCAAACCCAGCCTTGGCCAAACTGCAAAACAGAAAAATAGCCAGGTGTTGTGGCGGGCACCTGTAGTCCCAGCTACTCAGGAGGCTGAGGCAAGAGAATCGCCTAAGCCCAGGAGTTAGAGGCTGTGAGTTGTGTGACGCCACAGCACTCCACCAAGGGCGATAGAGTGAGACTCTGTCTCTACAAAATAAATAAATAAATAAATAAATAGTAAAAAGCTGAACTTCCAACTTTAAAATAGGTACTTTGTGCCTTAGAGAAGACCGGTATGAAAAAGACACATGAGCTCATGTTCTGCTGGTGAAGCTCCGGCTGGTGCATAACTGATCCTTCCAGGCAAGGCAGACCCTGGCGGCTGCAGGTGCCCTTGAGGCTGTGTGCTCAGGATGGTAGTATGTGTGGTTGAAATGTTGCAATACTTCTAGTTGATAAATAGCTGCTGACTAAGCACTAGGTTTGCCAGATAAGATACAAGACACCCAGTTATGTTTGGATTTCAGATAAACAACAGTAATTTTTAAGTATAAGCATGAACTAAACATCACCTTGGACATATTTGTACTAACAATTATTTGATGTTTAAGGGCCAGGTGTGGTGGCTCACGCCTGTAATCCTAACACTTTGAGAGGCTGAGGAGAAAGGCTTGCTTGAGGCCAAGCATTTGAGACCAGCACGAGTAAGAGTGAGACCCCGACGAGACCTGGTCTCAAAACAAAACAAAACCCCCCAAATAAAAAATTATTTCATCTTGGCTTGGTGCCCATAGCACAGTTGTTTCGGTACCAGCCACATACACCGGTTCGAACCCGGTCTGGACCAGCTAAACAACAAAGACAACTGCAACAAAAAATAGCCGGGCATTGTGGCAGGTGCCTGTAGTCCTAGATACTTGTGAAGCTGAGAAAAGAGAATTGCTTCAGCTCAGGAGTTTAAGGTTGCTGTGAGCTGTGGTGCCACGACACTCTACTAAGGGTGACATAGTGAGACTGTCTTAAAAAAAAAATTTTTTTTTTGATCATTATCAGAAGTTTATATTTAGGTGTGAAGCAACTTTATCCAGTCCACAGGGCCCATCCCGTACCTCAGCCCCTCTCCTGGGACCCCTAGATCTCGATCTCCACCCCAATGGGCTAGAGCCCCGTTTAACTGGTTGTTAATATTTTGATCCTTACCCCTGATGCAAGGGGCAGCCAAATGCAACAGCTGTTCTCTTTCTCCCTCCCAGGCCTGGCACTCCTGCTGCCCCCGACCACTCTGGCAGCCCTGGCAGACAGCTGGCTCCGGGAGGACTGTCCGGGCCTCAACTATGCAGCCTGGGTCGCTGGAGCAGCCCCCTCACAGGCTGTGCTGTGGGCCAAATCTCCTGGGGTACTTGCGGGACGCCCTTTCTTTGATGCCATCTTTGCCCAACTCAACTGCCAGGTGTCCTGGTTCCTCCCTGAGGGATCGAAGCTGGTGCCAGTGGCCAAGGTGGCTGAAGTCCGGGGCCCTGCCCACTGCCTGCTGCTGGGGGAACGGGTGGCCCTTAACATGCTGGCCCGCTGCAGTGGTGTGGCCAGTGCTGCTGCAGCTGCCGTGGAGGCTGCCAGGGGGACTGGCTGGACCGGGCATGTGGCCGGCACCAGGAAGACTACGCCAGGCTTCCGGCTGGTGGAAAAGTATGGACTCCTCGTGGGTGGGGCCTCCTCACACCGCTATGACCTGGGAGGGCTGGTGATGGTGAAGGACAACCACGTTATGGCAGCCGGTGGTGTGGAAAAGGTGCTTGTCCTACTGAGCCCCGGACCTGACCTTGGTCTAGCCCTTCCCTCCTCACACTTTCCTTCCACCAGACCCCCCTGCCACCACCTGGTGCAGAGCTATGGCCTGGAGTCAGAGGAGTAAGACTCCTCCACCCTCAGCTGCCCCATCTGTAATGTGGGGGCTTTACCTTTGCTCTTCTGCAGCTTTAGATGTTCAAGAGCAAAGGACAAACCACTGGGAAACCAGTGTTGATGGTGCTACACCCTGGGGCCAATCTCTCTGACCCTCTGCACCTGTTTCTCCATCTGTGAAGTGTTCTGGGACATCTCTTCTAGTTTTAATATTCTGAGTCAAACTGAACTCGGGTCCAGATGGTAAATATCAATAATATGTGGCTGGATTTTTACTCATTATTGTGGTTATTTCATGTGGTATAACCTAATATAATACATCCCTATGTACAGTTTCCTCATGAGCCCCAAGCTCAGTGACCATCTGGGGCCTTTTGAATGCTGGTCTCAGCTCTTTGCACCCCAGGGCCAGGTGCCAACCATGCTCACCCCCACCCTCTGCTGCCTATAGGCTGTTCGGGGTGCCCGGCAGGCGGCTGACTTCTCGCTGAAGGTGGAGGTGGAGTGCAGCAGCCTGCAGGAAGCAGTGCAGGCAGCCGAGGCTGGGGCCGACCTCGTCATGCTGGACAACTTTGGGCCAGAGGTGAGGGGGATCTGCTTCCCAGGAGGGGACATGTGGGGGGCACTCACTCTCCTCGGTTTGTGTCCCACAGGAGCTGCATGTCACAGCTGCTGCGCTGAAGGCCCAGTTCCCATGTGTAGATGTGGAAGCCAGCGGAGGCATCACACTGGGCACCCTCCCTCAGTTCTGTGGGCCCCACATCGATGTCATCTCTTTGGGCATGCTGACTCAGGCTGCCCCGGCCCTTGATTTCTCCCTCAAGCTGTTTGCTGAAGTGCCCCATTCGCTGCCCTCTGAAATCCACCGGTCTTAAAGCCAAAGAGGATAATGGGTTAATGTGGCTTGCTGGGACACTGGAGGTTACACCCTTTAGGGTCAGTGGCTAGCAGGGCACACTTGGTGTTAGCCTGGGCTCAAGTCCAGCTCTGCCACCTACTGCTTGTGTGACCTAGCAGGGTTGACTCCACCTCAGCTCACCTCAGTTTCCTAATCTGCAAATTGGGTCTAAAAGATGATTAACTTCATGAGACTTGGGGGGTGATAATTAACACATAGTAAGTGATCAGTAAATGCTAAAAATTATCATAGTTCATGTATTCTAAGATGCAATTTTTTTCACGTGTTACCTTCTTAGAAGTCAGGATGCCCGCTTAATCAATGGTGTCTCACAATCACCGTCAGCCAGGTTCCGTCCTCAGGAAGTCATTGTGGCCTGTTCCTGCATCTCATATAGACAAATGGTTCAAATGACTTTTTTTTGACTTTACCCTGGTGCAAAAACAATACATATTCAGGAGAAACCTCACTTCAAGTACCCACAAAATCATTCCGTTTTTCACTTTCAGTACAGTATTCAGTAAACAACATGAGATATTCAATACTTTATTATGAAATAGGCTTTGTGTTAGGTAATTTTGCCCAACTGTAGGCTAATGTAGTGTTCTGAGCTAAGCTAAGCTATGATGTTTGACAGGCTAAATGTATTAAATGCATTTTCTTTTCTTTTTTTTGAGACAGTCTCACTTTGTGACCCTTGGTAGAGTGCCGTGGCATCATAGCTCAGAGCAACCTCAATTTCTTGGGCTCAAGTGATTCTCTTGCCTCAGCCTACCAAGTAGCTGGGACTGCAGGCACCTGCCACAATGTCTGGCTACTTTTTTTAGAGACAGGGTCTCCCTGTTGCTCAAGCTGGTCTCAAACATGTAAGCTCAGGGCAATCCAGAGTGCTAGGATTTCAGGTGTGAGCTACCGCACCTGGCCTTATTAAATGCATTTTCAACCTAAGATAGTTTCACCTTATAAGGGGTTTATCAGATGTACCCCATTGTAAGTCAAGAATCGTCTGTACATGGTAAAAGTCTGTTGAGGCTGGGTGTGTTGGCTCATTTCTATAATCCTAACACTCTAGGAACCCGAGGAGGAGCATCCCTTGAGCTCAGGAGTTTGAGATCAGCCTGAGCAAGAGCGAGAGCCTGGCTCTGCTAAAAATAGAAAAACTTAGCTGGGTGTTGTGTTGTGCACCTGTAGTCCCAGCGACTTGGGAGACTGAGGCAGGGAGCTCACTTGAACTCAGGAATTTAAGGTTGCTGTGAGCTAGGGCAAGAGAGTCAGACTTTGTCTCAAAAAAAAAAAAAGTCCATGTTGAAATAGGACAAAAGAGCTCTTTCAACACATACGAGAAATTGTAAGCCACAAGAAAACATTGGTCATAGTTTGACAATTTGAGCAATGATGTTTATGTGTTATCAATGGCATCTTATATTTGGCTCTGAGCACACAGCAGGTGAAGAATCATTTGGCAGGAATGCTGGGCTCAACTGGACCAAAGGGGCATTCCCGTAGGATACAGCCCAGAGATGCTCCTCAGGCTGTCCTCTGTAGTTCCACCTCCACCCTGTGTTACCGTTCTTCCTCCAGGAGAAACATGGATGCACTCAGGAGAACCCCGGCTCATGCCTGAAGGGGAGAGTGAAATTCCCACAGAACCAAGGGGCAATTCTGAACTTCAGGGCAGGAAAGTTGGGCCCAAGGGTGATCTGGGAACTGGAAAGTGAAGCACACGGGATCCAGGAGGAAATCAGAGCCTGATGGAGGCAGAACTGAGGAGTTTGTACCAAGAATTGCAAACTGGGAGGCGCCCGTAGCACAGTGGTCATGGCGCTGGCCACGTACACTGGGGCTGGTGGACTCAAACCCAGCCCAGGCCTGCTAAACAACAATGAAAACTACAACAACAACAATAACAAAAATAGCCAGACATTGCAGTGGGCACCTGTATTCCCAGATACTTGGGAAGCTGAGGCAAGAGACTCGCTTAAGTCCAGGAATTTGAGGTTGCTGTGAGCTGTGATGTCACAGCATTCTACCCAGGGCGACATAGTGAGACTCTGTCTCAAAAACAAAACAAACAAACAGAAAAAGAACTGCAAACTGCAATGTGTCCAGGACTCAAGCAGATAAAATAAATGAGTGAATCTGGAATAAAACAAAAGGGAGTGGGCTGTGGCCAACTGGAGAGTGTATGTTACACCCACAGCAGTCCAATTAAAAAAGAACATGTCAGGCTTTGTCTTGAGGTTCCCCTTGAACCCAGAAATGAGTCAGCCCTATAGGAGCCTCCAGATCTGACAGCTGGTGAAGGGATTCCATTACCAGAAGTAAAGGAAATGGATCCTGGGCAGGCAAGAACGACACATGCCCTCCTTGCAGGAGAGTGGATTTCCAGGTAGAGGAGGCTACATGGCAAAGGCCCAGAGTAGGAAATGGTTTGGGTTGGGTGTAAGATCTGAAGCCAGGACTGGGAAAGGCAAGATGGCTGAAAGATGGGTTGGGTCCAGACCACCAAATTGGTAGGTTAGAGGGTTTGGAATCTGTCCTAAGAACAATCTGATTCAAGCTTGAAAGTAGGTAAACATATTTGCAATTTAGATCAAGTCTGCTTGCAGGAAGATACATTTTTGGGGTCAGAGTGGCAATGAGGAGAGTAGGAGGCAGCTGTTCTAGAGGGTTGAACATGGGGTCATGGGTTGGAAAGAAGAGAATGCAGGCAGAGGGTCCAGTGTCTGCAAAGGCCAGTGGGGCAGAGGGAGCTTGATGGTTCAAGACAGTCAGAAGAGTTGGGTGTGGCTGTGGTTGGGGAATGGGACATGGATGGTGGAAGAGGGATCTTACCCCTACTTGGCCTTCTCTTGCCCATCTGGCTATCCTTCTTCCTTGTCTGACCAACCTGGGACCAGGCTGGGGTCATTTCCCCAGGCTCCCCAACGCCTGGCATAGAGGCCCTTTGGCAAATGTGCCCATCAATTGGTTTCGTAGTGAAAGATGGTGTGCTGCGGCCAGTATGTGATGCCCTGTCAGTGCTGGCTGGTGGGTAAGAAGGGAACAAGCAATGACTCAGTGCCCTTGTCCAGCACGTGTAGACCTTTTTCCCCTGTTAATGCTTGTGAAGGGGTGGGTGTTAGCATCTCCATTTTATCTATGAGGAAACTAAGGCTCTACTAAGTTGAGAGAGCTGCAGAGTCTCACATATCAATGAAATCATGCAGCAGAGTTTGAAATCTGTTATTCACATATTCAGTAAATATTTACTGAACACCTACTATGTTTTAGGCGCCAGTCTACATGGTAGATCTACAACAATGAGTAAATGGATAAAAATCCAAAAATCCTGCAGCGCCTGTGGCTCAGAGTAGGGTGCTGGCCTTATATACTGAGGCTGGCGGGTTTGAACCTGACCCTGGCCAAATTGCAACAAAAAAAAAGCCGGGCATTGTGGTGGGCACCTGTAGTCGCAGCTACTTGGGAGGCTAAGGCAAGAGAATCGCCTAAGCCCAAGAGCTGGAGGTTGCTGTGAGCTGTGATGCCACAGCACTTTATCGAGGGCAACAAAGTGAGACTGTCTCTAAAAAAAAAAAAAAAAAGTCAAAAAGTCCCTGTCCTCATGGAATTTTATTCTACTGTGCATTCAATAAATATTTACTGAACACCTACTATGTTTCAGGCGCTAGTCTACATGGTATCAGATATACAACAATGAGTAAACTGATAAAAATCCAAAATTCCCTGTCCTCATGGGGTTTTAGTCTACTGTGGAATTGGGGTTGAGGTGGAAGAACAGACAAGGAAAAAATTCTTAAGGACAATACGGAGACTACGCTATGTCAACTCCCCTTGTGGCCACCAGGGGGCATTGCTACCACACGCCGCCCATTCTCCTCTGCTTGCGTCTCCCTTCTGATTCCAAAGACAATAGCCAAGGAAATATAAGTACTGTATAGCAGCTGCTAAAGCATGAAAGCTGGGAAGGAATTTGCAGTGGTTCTTTCTTCCATCCACTTTCAGAAGCTTAATCGCCTCATCAGATCCCCATCCAACTGCCCAAGGTACTGCAGTGACCTTTCAAAGCCCTGAGTACTCCAAGTTCAGCAGCAGCTCACATCACTAACCTGCCCACCCACTCCTTCCATGTACTCTCTTTGGTTACCTACTTCCCTTATCCACCCTTTCAGCAGATCCCCATCTTCCTTCCCATCCACGCACCCTTCCCCATTCAGCTGCTCTCTCTCCTGGTGCTTCCATCAACTCATCCCTCCACCAACTGATGCTATGGAAGCACAGAGGTTCAGTCTAAAGGTTCTAGGACAGCAAGAGGTCAAAACAGGTCAACAGAGTCAGTTCACTGCCTCAGCGGGCATGAGTTTTCGTGTGCCAAGGCTACAAAAGGTGAAAACATTAAAAACCAGCAAGACATTAGCAAACCAAATTGTATCTGCAAACAATTCTACTTTGGATCTTTTAAAAAATCCCACTGTGGTATTATGCTGTGGACATGTATATTAATTTATTGCCAGCCCTTCAGAATAATAGGGTAGGTAAAATTCCATAAATGTTTCAGCATCTCTATACTTTATTCTAATGATTTCCTGAATAGTAGATCATTTTGGCAGAACTCAGCCAACATCTAAGACTTGTTTTTGGAGGCCCCAAATAGCTCAGTTTGTAAGATCAAATACAAAGTACTGAAGAAAAATTGACCCTGAAGCTGTGAATAACATCTCCATCAATTTCCGTACACGCCAGATCTACCCCAGATAATGTGGGCTTTCTTATTTCTGGCATATGTTGCTCTTCAGGTCACTGGAATCTAGCACAGCACACCCAGAAAATTATCAGGGACAAAGAGATTGTCAAAGATACTTGATGGCTCCCTGAGTAAGCTGTTCTCTCTTTGTTAGTTCTTCAGCTAAAGGATTCAGGAGCTTAAGACAGCACCAACATGGAGCAATCTTACAAGTTGCATTCTTCCAGGTAAATTGGATGCTTTTTAACCAAAGGAAAAAGCAAGCATCTATGTTGGAATAATATAGCAATATATGAAGAACACAAATGGTTTCTTTCTTTGCTTATTTATTTATTGATTGATTTATAAGACAGAGCCTTACTCTGTAGTATTGGTTAGAATGCCACAGCATCACAGCTCACTGCAACCTCAAACTCCTGGGCTCAAGCTATCCTCCTGCTTCAGTCTCCTGAGTAACTGGGACTAAAGGCATCTACAACACCGCTCAGCTAAGTTTTCTATTTTTAGTAGAGATGGGGTCTTACTCTTTCTCAGGCTGGTCTTGAATTCCTGAGCTCAAGGGATCTGCCCACCTTAGCCTCCTAGAATGCTAGGATTACTACAGGTGTGGCCCAATAATGTTTGTTTTTTTTTTTAGAGAGAGACAGAGTTTTATTTTGTCACCCTTAGTAGAGAGCCATGGCATCACAGCTCACAGCAACCTCTAGCTCTTCGACTGAGGCGATTCTCTTGTCTCAGCCTCCCGAGTAACTGGACTTCAGGCGCCAGCCACAATGCGCAGCTATTTTTTTTGTTACAGTTTGGCTGGGGCTGGATTCGAACCCACCACTTTCTGTATATGGGGCCAGCGCCCTACTCACTGAGTCATAGGAGCCACTCATAATGGTTTATTTCTTTCTTTTTTGGGAGGCGGGGTAACAGAGCCACACTATGTTGCCCTCAGTAGAGTGCTGTGGCATCACAACTCACAGCAACCTCAAACTCTTGAGCTTAAGTGATTCTCTTGCCTCAGTCTCCCAAGTGCTGGAACTATAGGTGCCCACCACAACACCTGGCTATTTTTTTGTTGCAGTTGTCACTGTTGTTTAGCAGGCCCAGCCCAGGTTTGAACCAGCCTGCCTCAGTGTGTGTGGCTGGCGCCCTAAACACTGAGCTACAGGTGCTGAGCCCCAATAACGGTTTCTTAAAAGGTGGTTACAAATCATGCTTCCCATGTTAAAAAAAAAAAAAAAAAAAGAAAAGAAAAGAAAAGAAAGAAGGAAAAAAAGACAAGAACAATAAAAGCCTTTTAACTATAATTTCATTAAGAACCAAAAAATAGGGCGGCACCTGTGGCTCATGAGTAGGGCACTAGCCCCATATACCAAGGGTGGCGGGTTCAAACCCAGCCTCAGCTGAACTGCAAAACAGAAAAATAGCCGGGTGTTGTGGCGGGCGCCTGTAGTCCCAGCTACTTGGGAGGCTGAGGCAAGAGAATCGCCTAAGCCCAGGAGTTGGAGGTTGCTGTGAGCTGTGTGATGCCACGGCACTCTACTGAGGGCGATAAAGTGAGACTCTTTCTCTACCAAAAAAAAAGG